>SJJU01002763.1:0-14439 GCA_012932125.1 Conopomorpha cramerella | reverse complement strand
GCAAAACAAGTCAAGTCAGCTAGTAATTTCTAAGACCTACTACAACGGTAAAATACCTAAATAATATACGATACTGTTGCTGCCAGTAGTCGTTAGGTTATTTCGTATAAGTTTTACGTCGAAGGTGACAGTTAGCACTAAATTAGGTTCAGTTAGTGGTGCGTCGTAAACAGAACCACTTAGCGCGGTGCCGCAACTAGTCTTCAGTCAACTGGACTTGGTGAAACGGGTCACGCTTCCATACAACGTTCCGACTCGCTTACGAAGTCATACATGCGAGTCTGTGTTCTGCAATGCATTAACTTATGTAGGCCTCTTCGTAATGTGTACATTTTATGACATGTCGCATGAGGTCGTAGGTTTAGTTAGTATAGGTGTTTGAGATGTAATGGCGCAACTAAAAATAGGTCCTTTTTGTACAATGAAAGCGGAGTTGGTTGGACATAACCCAATCATATCAGAATCATAACGATAGAAAATTTCTTTGCGTCTCATTAGTTGTGGCTAGGCCGTCCAATAAACGATTTCGGATCCAAATAAAGAATACACAGCTGGTAGTATTATTGTTACGCTCCAGACCAGCACGGGCCTTGTGCAAGGAGCCCAAGTGATAGAAAACAGACCAGCACGGGTTGTCAGAAAATACGATTTCGGCTTAAAAAGCTTTTATAAAGTTGTAGACGAAATTATTTTTGCTAAGGATAAATTAATCTTTTGGTCAAGAGCAGAGCAGAAATCTGCATTATAGCCGTGATGGACCGAAATATTTACAAAAGTTAATATACAATGAAAATCATATGCCATAATGCACATGTATGTAGATATCATCTGCTGTTCTATGCTATACTCGTAAACGATAAAATCAATGAGAGTAAACGGTCTGCTGATGCAGACCTTGCCTGTGCCGGAACTATTTATATTTTGCCTGCTCAAAACTGACTTTCTTCACTTTTTTTAGCATAATCAGTTTTTTTGTAATTTTCTTTACCATTTTCATTCCGTTCACCAGCGCTATTCCGCCTGCTGTAGCTTACTGAACACATTGATACGGAAATAAATATATCTCTCAAACAAAGCCAACTTACTTTCGGATGGATCTAAGAACATTATGAGTTTATATGTACATTTTCCCATTTCCCTCTCTATTAGCTAAATTTTGTATCAACGTTTCTTTTAGTTTTAGACGTTCAGCATACTAGTCAGGACATCTGGCTCTAGGACGACGATCGCGGGTTCAATTCCCGTTGCAATATAATGCTTTAGTGATGAGTTGAGGCATTTGTGTGTGTTTTACTTATCTATGTTTGTATTTAAAAGTATATATGTAAGTTTATCAGTCTCTAGCACACATAATACAGGGTATTTTAGTTTGGGGTTAGGTGACCGTATGTGAAAAATAATGTTATTTATATATTAAAATGTTTTTTACTCCAGCGTAATTATTTATTCTAATATCTGCGTGTGAAACAAACATTTCCCACATGCGAAACACACATCTTGCACCGGAGTACGTGACCGATAATAAGTAGTCAGTGACTTATTCCAACCGCAGCACAGGATGCGCCACCGCAGCAAAGCTCTAAGTGCAGAATATAATTGCAAGAGGCAGATAAGTGCGCGCGGTCAGCGCCAGGTCCGTTAGTCGCACGCGCCGGCGCAATCAACTCCGATAAATGATCCATTCCGACCACGCCCACCGCTATAACATACCATATGAAATGTCTGCGATGACTTTGTTGTAAACTTAAACGCTAAATTATTTAACCTTTTCATCGACACTCGTAACCTGTCGTCGTAAATCTTGTGAGAGCGTACTTTGTTTGTGTTACGGAAAAAATACTATTGGGAATCTCAATCAACTTCAATCATAAAGTACATACATAAGTACTCTACTTTCGTTTCGGACCTACGGCCTGTACTTCCTCATTTTGTACTTTAGGACTTATAATAAATACATAGTCGTTGCCGCTGTCTGTACCTATGTATTGTGTGCTAAAATCTTTAAAATACGCAACGTATTTTGATGCGGCTATCTTTAACAGTAGGGTGATTTTAGACGAAGGGAAACTTCGTTAATAATGTACATTAGCAAAACAACGTTTGTCGGGTCAGCTAGTATAATATATATTTACTGGATCCGGAAGTAGTGAACAATAACCTCCATAAAAAAAATAAAAGTTGCATGTTGCGATACTTAGGTACACTGTTTTGTCTTTTGCAGATGTCAAGTAAAATTAAATGTCCATGCAAGTAAGTACATATAACTTTAGGGGGTTACCGTGGTTTTCATAGTTAGAAAAGCTTTAGTGTAGATTAAGGTTACTGTGCTTGTGCTTAATACGGACAAACTGGTCTAAGTTCACATTCGTCAACTAGTTAGTAATGTTATAACGTTTTATGAATACGGAGTCTACTTCGATAATAGAGTTAAATGTTACTTTGAAAACGACTACAACCCTTGTTTGTCATGTTCCCAAAATGTCTGTCCAATATACTTATCAATACACAGTATAAAACAAAGTTGCACCCCGCTATCTGTCCTTATGTATCCTTAGATCTTTAAAAATACGTAACGAATTATAATGCGGTTTCCTTTAATAGACAGGGTTATTCTCGAGAAATGTTTATATTTATAATACTTGCAGAGAAACACAGGTAATAGTTTATATCGGAAAAACAATGTTTGCCGGGTCAGTTAGTATATTATAGGTACATAAAGACTAAACTAGTAAACTCATGTCTACATGTAGATATGTAGTCTTGAGTTGTAACACCTTGAAAGCTAACCAGTAGCAAGTCAACCAGCCATTTCTTAATACGAACAATCTAAATGCATACAAATTATGTCTTTGTCGCAACGAGGCTTTGTAAATTATTTTAAATAAGTTGACATTTAAGTTTTAAAGAAATATCCGTCGCGTATGACGTAACAAAGTTGCGAATCCAAAACTTCGCAACAATTGAGTATTTGATCAAATTATTGTATGAAGTTCGTAACTCTATTGATTGCTGTAACCCCCTTACCAATAAACGCGTTATCACTTATACAACGGTTATTATAGGTTTACAAGAGCTGGTTATTCCGTATTTGACATACAACTGACAAGTTAAGTTGAGCTTTGTGTATCTTCGAAATAGAAATTCCGCCATATTAGTAAGGCCCTAAGTATTTTAAACGCGCACTAATGAATGAGTTGAAGTCAAATTGCGCAAAACGCGAAGTAAAATCAAGGTTCAATTTTATTTGACCAATTAATTATAAATAATCTTGTTTAACTTGTAGTTACAATGTGATGTACATAGTTACTATGATGAAAACATTTTGCAATCTAAAATTGCGACTTATCGATATTAAATAACTGTTTTTTTATAAATTGTTAGAAGGATAAAATATAACTATATGTCTAAAGTACTGATAAGAATTTACAAGTACGTATATCTGGGATATATATTATGTTACTCATGCCATCTATGAGACTAGGATTTTTACGGGATTATTAACATTTAAATTATGTAATAGTAAAACCATATCACGTATTTTCCTATATGTAGATATTAAAAATGTGCGTAGACGAATAGAAGAGGTTCTATCCGCCTAAAATTCACAAATCTCTCTAATCTATAGCAACTATAAATCTTTCATGCAAAACACTGTAGACCCCTTTCTACTCTCAGCTCGGCCAATTAAGATAACATTTTACTGCTTAGGTTTATGAATGCTCGGAACCGGCTGAAACTTCCGTGATCTTATTAAAAGAAACAAGATGTCTTAAGGATAACCTAATTCCGTCTGCACACTGCATCTACCGTGATTAAACGCTACCGGGGTCTGATTTAGGCTAGAATATGTAAGTTACATCATAGGTATTGCTTCTTACGTACATCAAGCTAGGAAGTAGATTTATCATCATATTAGAATGAATGTATTTCAAAACTAAGCTTTATTATTAGTGAAATCAAGTGTATTGTTTATCGGGTACGCTCGCTAATCCCTTTCCGAGTAGTGAATGCACGAGAACCAGAAACAGTATGAAAGCACGCCGAAGAGAAAACAAGAAATCAAGCATATACATAAATGCATCTTCAGTTCGTTCTATAAACTAGAGATAGACCCAATAACATATTTACTGTACGCTTTCTAGGTAACTTTTATTGCGGCAATAAAACGTATTTTATGCGATTTTTTTATCCCGAGTTGTGCGCGCGCGCAGGATGTCCATATAGGGTGACCGACATGTCGTCGGCGGGAAGGCGGGTATCCGTGCACGCTTCCTACATTCCACGAGTATGTTGTGAGCAATATCACACATAATCTACTCAATAATACGACTACAAGAGAAATCTTTCACGGTTCACCGATACGCATTTATAGAGCCATTATAGAGAACGTCATTAACATACACTGTGTGCCTACGTTTACGACACTGACAAAATAAGTGTCATTAATTTAAAAATTTAATAGTACGCTTGTCTTACTCGTATGATGTAAGAATGTATATCGATTGGAATAATTTAATTTTGAACAAACAGATTTTAAATAATCCAAACCGAGTACCGTTTCCATCTAGAAAACTACAATATCGTCTTTTTATACTTGAGCGGCGCAACCACAAACATCCATAAACCGACTGGCGCATAGCCTATCAGAAAAAATTTACTCCCAGCCGGCATCAAAACAATAATCGAAACAAATGACCGTTTCACCGCGGCGGGGTCGCGCGAGCTCGCAGTCCGAGTCCAGACGCGTGCCGGCGCGCACCATGCCGCGCCCCCGCCTCTCGCTCGCCATGCGCGACAACTGGCGACACCTGCAGCGCCTCTACGGCCTGGACGCCGAGTGTGACGACTGCACTCCCCGCAGAGCACCCAGCCTCGACTCCCTCATCAACTCCAGCGAGGGAGCCGCCTCCAGCGGTGATGCCTCGGCCACAGACTCTGACTCCGGCGCCGACACCAGAGCTGAACCAGAGGCTATAAGGAAATCGTACTCGGCACAAAAAAAATATCCCCAAAGTTACTCATCTTCATCCAGCGGACACATGGAAACCATTCACGAGGAGACTACGGAACCTAAAGTGTCAGTGAAGGAAATTCTTGCGAGGTTCGAGAACCTGACTGAAAAAAGTGATGTTCAGGTACGTACCTGCCGTGTAGAGTGACGGGAACTAATTGTTAGACGCGTGAATATGTATAATTCATTTTAAGTAAATACAATGATTTACATAAATTATAGTGCAATATGAAATGTCAAATCGCGTGTACCATTGAAGTGTCTCGGCTAACAAACACAGACAGCAAACGTTCACGTTCTTAACGCCGCTAAGTATATTATCATGCATTTATGTAATACTTTTCTGTTATGCTTTTAGTAAACCAATACCAAAACCTGGACGGAAGAGCGCAACTATTCGTAAAAACAAGTATTTTTAACTTATCTAAACATACTTCATCTAATTAAATGACACGAAACATGAAAATTACCAAAACATATTATTATACCTACATGATGTAGAGTACATACATTGTCACATACTTTTCAAATTGATCAATTCAATCGATTCAGTGTCGATGCACCGAAAAAAAACAATTGTTATGTATTGAGCGATTGTTGTTTATACTTTGCTTACATGTTCAATTATAGCGTTTAATCCGTTGTAATATGGATTTTAGACAGTGTATACAGAATGACGTAAATACGACTTTCCACCGGCATGCATTGTTCTTATATTCATGAGCTCAACGGAATCGAAAAAATCACTTGTTTCTTCTATTAGTGTGATCATTGTATGATTTCTTTTATCACCACGTAAAAGTGCATCTTGCTAAATCAATGTGCGTATTAATTGCCGTATTTTCTAATAATTCATAGCAAAGTACGAAATTCCCCGGTAAAATCTAGTCCCAAAATGTTCAGATGCAGGAATTTCCAAAAGTTGTATCATATTCATAGCACCCTAGTTACTCTGTTTTGGCACACTTTCATGCCATTTACATATGAATCTAGTCTCTGAGCTTATAATACTTGTCGAATTAATTTTATGATTATGCAAGTCGACACACACTGCGCAGCCAAATCGTAGTCTGTATTTTTTAGTTCATAATGAAACAAAGATGCTAGAGCTATGAGTATATGACTATTCTTATGACACGTCTATTAGGTAACCTAAGGTTACGCTGCAAAATTACTTTAGCACTTCCCTAATAAATGGCATTGTTACTTCGGGGCTAATGGTTTATGTTTCCAAAGTTTATGTCCACTTCCCTAAGGAGTTAATTGTTATCTCCTTCTTCCTACTACGACTTAGACACTACTCTCTTAGTGAAAACACCTGCAAGGAAACTTATTTCCAAATAGATTCAAGTACGATATGTAATCATCAAAAACTGCACTGACCGGATTCACACGCGTTATTTGGCCGAATATATCGAACACATGCCTCGCAATACAGGAATTTGAACATGTCGTAGATTCTTGCCCAATCGTTAACGAATTAACTGAGAATGATGATTTGATTGAGTAACGTTTTTTGCTAGTTGTTAACGTACAACGTAACCATCTCTTTGTTGCACATAATATTTCTTGTGCACTTTCGGGATTGTCCGAAAATATTTTATACTCAGAACCAATTATATTTGTGACGATAATATTGTTGCTATATTAATCCGTTCATTTTCTGTGTAATTGATTGCATTTACCATTTACCGATTTTGAAATTATACATGTACATCAATATACCTACATAACAATCATTATACTTGTAGAATTAATCATCGTTTTTGCAATAATTCATAATAATACACTCTCGTTTAAACATCAAACAGACAGCATTAACGTGAATGACTATAGAAGGTTCGTTGATGGAGCACAAGTGGCACCTCATGAATGACCCATCATCATCATTACGAGTCAAGGTCGACAGGTTTGTCAGTCATAATACTAGACATTCCAAGCGCACTCTATAATTTTACCTGGGCCGACCTTAGAGATATTTTCTACAATGCTCAGTTCTAAGTAAATAATCACAGTGCAGTAAAATAGCTGTCAAGTTACGCCATATGACTATAACTAAATATATTAAATACATAAGTAGTATAGGTAATTGTTAGATGTATAGAAAATAGTCTACGTGAGAGATCAAAGTAATCTGGTAAATTAAATTCCTTCTGCAACAACAAACGTGCCATTCTTAAGATATACTTGAATTAATCTTTCGCGTCCGGTCTTTTGCAGACGCCTTTACATGTATTACGTGTGTACATTTAGGTATCTATATTTTCCTTAGAACACAGACAACAAATAAAACATTTTAACAAAAAAAAAAATAAACCACCGGAAAAACTGAAAAGCAAATATTTTTTTCCGTATTTATATGGGACCACCGTTGGGATGTACATACTTACCCTTACCAATAATTATCAAAATTGTATTCTGTAAAAAGTTATGCGTCGACATGAAAATGTGTGCGTCTTTAAACGCTTCGTAAAATATCGTGGAATACCACGTACAAATATAAATTATAATGCTTTTATACAAGTATAGAGATTCTAGAGATACGAATATCATGCTTTCACAATTATGCTGCGTTTATTATATTTCATATTATTCACTTTCTTTTTCTAAAATACATCATGTGATAGGCTCTTGTAATCAATTGTGACTCAATTTAAGCAAAATTGTTTCTTATTGATTCATATTTCGATAAACATTGGGGAAGTAAAAAAAATCGTCCATTTTTTTTTACTTCATCATCAGCTATGTATATATATATTTTTTTTTTAATCACTATGAACAAGCGTTTGATGATGATGATGATATGATCTCTAACAGTATAAAAAGGGAGGTAGTAAATCTTTTGCGATGTTTGCAAAACGTCTCAAGTTTAATGAGCGGATATGTCATTCAAATATCGAACACACGCCAACACAACAGTTGGAAAATGGTAAATATCACGGAGATAACAAAGACGGGCACGATAATGACCACCGCGTGAAAGTCCAGTTAACGGCGCGCGCGCAGGTGTAGCGTCGCCGAGTCAACCAGATTGACAGTATGACTGGCAATCGCACTACGGAAAATTGCACTTGAAAGTTTTGTAATTTAACTGCATATTGACACACGTAAACGTTAACATACAAACATATTTTGGTCAAACTCAAGTTCAATTACTAACTCTTAAGTGTTTCTCTGCTATTCTATGTATTACTACTACCGGAAGGTTTATAGGTACTTCCGCTAAAATCAATCTATCTATTAAAGAAAACCGCATCAAAATCGATTGCGTAGTTTTCGAGATCATAGCATACATGAGGACAGACAGCGGAAGGCCACTTTGTTTTATACTTTGTATTGATAAGAATATGTATTTCATATATTCGAGATATTTGAGAATGATCTTAATTATAAGCAAATACAAGCAATTGTTGGACTGCTCTCTAGTAGAAGTTTCTCACTAGCTTACACACAACAAATTCGTCGGTGACTTGCCAAAACACTCGATTATGTCATCGGATTATCGACGGGCTGTGCTGAAATTGATAAAGCTAATATATTCCGTCATGGGGAAGGCTGTTGACAATGCACATTGTGTACGAGAGCGCACTTCCGGTACATCGGATATGGTACAATCCAGTGTTATTGTTAACTTCACTCTTATATCCTACGTAATATAGTTGATATTGCTCAATACAATGTTATGGGTGTGACAGGTGGCGATATTGCAAAGGACATTTTAATCCTTTGTTTTTTTTTGTCTTCATGAAGTACCCGTCTTCAAATAATGACTTACTTTGAACAGTAGCTTAAAAACTGTTTACCCGTTATTTATAATTATTACGATTCGCCTTTCCATAAATTTTCGAGCCTTGAATGTCGAAAAATTGGGTAGTACATTTAATTTAGTATTTAAGATGATACCGTCTGTCGTTGGTGGGTACCATGGGTCACCTAGTTGATAATATAAGACGTGTTCATAGACATGTAATCCTCTAACATGATTCTAATACCTTCATGAGTCTCGGCGATCCCCGTTAGATCGATTAGGCACATCGAGCCAGGCCGATTACGACTGGAAACATGAGCCAATGTAAATCGAAATGTTCAATGGGGATTGTTCATAATTTTCTCAAGATGTCCAATTCGAAAACCATTTCGAGAAATAGCCTTAATTAACCATTATCAAGAATCAGATTTACAAAATCTTCAGGGATTGAAATTATTTTTCTCTTTTAAGTTAAACTTTTATTTTAAGACTATGACGTCATAGCTCAGCCGATAGGAATGTATTCCAAGTTCCAAGGCAAAAAAAGTAACTGAGGTGTCAAGTCTGATTGAAGTTTGTCGTGTGACAGGTGACAGCTGTGACAGAAGGGAGTAACAAAACAAACTAAAGCGGAGTTTAGACTAACAAGTTCTAGCTGCAAGTTATTGACCAAGTTCTTGCTATTACGTTTAGACTAAGTGCAAGGTTTCTTGTAGAAGTTGGCTTTGCAAGTGCTCTGAAAGTATTATCGCGCAAGTTCTTTCCAGACAGTTTACAGTAAGCAAGAACTTGCTGCAAAATTGCGCTAAATATTTCCATGTGAGTTTACACTAATTGCAAGTTTTATATAAAGCAATACTTGTGATAGTAGAATTCTAGAAGTTTTTGCAAGACTGTTTAGATGTATGTCAGTATGTGAACAATGCAACATTTTTTGTTAATACCAAAAGTAAGTATAGTCCAGGCGCTAGAGGTAGTTGAGTATGCATAATGTGGGTACCGAATTTCGCCAACGGATTTAAGTGAAGAAAAGGTCCAAGAAGAATAATATGAATGCTGCCGGTCAATTTTATTGTCCATATTTTTTTTTACCCCCTCTTCTCTTATTCGTAAAGGGAATGTATTGAGTACATGATGTTATATTTAAATGATTATTTTCGTAATAATTTATAGTTTTTAAACCCCGACGCAAAAAGAGGGGTGTTATAAGTTTGACGTGGAAGTATAAGTTGTACCTTTAAAATCGGGGGTTTTTCTTTGCTGACATCTTGCAGAACAAAAAAAACTTATTTTGTTTACAAAATAAAGTTCAAGTTCTTGCTGGAATATCAAAATGGCCGATTACACATTTGACTTGTGTCAAGTTCTGGAAGTTGCAAAACTTGCTTATATAGCTTGCTGAAACCTGTTTACACTATTGTAAATGACTTTCAGAAGTTTTCTATCGCGAGTTTTATTGCATGTCTAAACAGGCCGGCTATTTTACTGCAAAATTTGCAGAAGTCGACTATATTTAAAGTTTACACATAAAAATTGCAGCAAGTTCGATGCACAGAGAAAACTTGCAGAAATGAACTTGCTACACGTTTACACAGCGATTTTGACTTGCAGAAGTCGACTTCTGCAAATTTTATTGCTAATCTAAACTCCGCTTTATATTATTATGAATAATGAAATGACGTGACGTGACGGTTTACGGTTAGTTTTAAGGTTGACACTTCACTGTCATTTTATAGTTGTGTCAATCATTACATGTCAATCATGTTATTTTTTTCTGACTACGATGACGGTGTTCTTTCAACGCAATGATGACGTATTTCCGGTCTAAGCTTTAAAAATTAATTAAAATGTAATTAGACAATTTTATACAAAAATATTCAAATTAGTTTCTTAAAATGGTCTATATTTTCAGAAAATACTGTAAAAAACACCACTTAAAAAATGTGAACAATCCCCATTAGCGAAATCGGTCCACCCGTTCCGAGGTTATGCGCTTACCAACACGTTTTGCCATTAATTTTTATATTATAGATACATACATACATACACTTCACGCCTGTCTCCCAGAGGGGTAGGCAGAGACTACAGATCTCCATTTGTCACGGTCCTGACATAACCCTTTCGCTTCATGTACATTCATACATCTTTTCATACATGACCTCCGGTTTCGAGTACTTTTCACGCCACCTTCGGCCAGGACATCACCAATCTGGTCTGTATATGTCCTTCTGGGCGACCTCTACTCACCCGGCCCATTACATCACCCATATAAATCTCTTTCGTCAATCGACTTTCATCCATTCTCTCCGTATGCCCAAACCACCGAAGCATGTCCTTTTCAATCTTGGTCACTACATCTTCCTTCAAACCGCAACTTTCGCAGTCGTAGACAATTCAACAAAATGCCTGAACAATACAAGTTTAGTATTATACAGCCGTGTGCTAGATATAAAAAATTGAAAAGTCACTTCATACACCGAGTACAACGCAAAAATAAGACCTAATTTAAGCCTTAACAACAGTAAAGGTATTTATTTTACCAAGATAATATAAGTAAACAAACAAAAAATCAGGTTATTTATCGCCTACACTTTTTACGGCACCGTATTAAAAACATAATTCAAGCATTAATTAGTTGTATTAGGTATGTGTACGAAACCACCAAAAACAAGACACGTCATGTAAAAGATAGTCAAAGAATTAAAAAAAACAAAATGGAATTTTGTTTATTATAATCTTCGTAAAAAGTTGCCTCTTATACGTTTTTTTTTTGTCTGAACAAATTATTACTTACCATTAACTCATATCTATACTAATAATAAATCTGTAAGGGTCGGTCATGGAGTAAGTTAGTTTGTTTTCAGAGATATTGTGTTTATAGGCTCAATATATGATACTGAAACTAATTTCACGTTTTTTAGATTTTTTTTCTGTATGTGTGTATGTATGTATGTATGTATGTATGTTCCTCCATAACTCTTAAACCAATTATCCGAATTTGATGAAATTTGGTATAAAAACATATAGACATCTGGGACACAGGATAGGCTATTTAAATTCTAGCTCCAGTTATGATAAGACGTGGCCCCCATACAAACGTAATTTATTTTTTCGAGTATCTGCAAGTTTAGCTGCTTTAGGTGTGTGCACTGCAAAATGACAGTTGAAGATGGTTCTTCACTGTAGTCTGTTTGTTTATATTCATTTTTCGAGGTAAAATTTAAAAAAACCTTGTGGGAATATAGACGTGACTAAGTTAATGAATTACATGAAGTAATTCTGATTCAATCACTTGAATTATTATTACTTGTATTATGCGATGCGTCTCATATGTTGTTCTACGGAGCATCAAAAAAAAAGAACACGATGTTACTCTCTCCCTCTTTTCATAGTTAACCTTTTCTTTAAAACAGGATCAGACCTCAGACTACCTCGACCCACTCCCGTAAGTAAATAAGTACTTTTAATACTGGCTGTTGCCATATTCGATTCAATTACCTTTTGCAACACCACTAAAATAACGTAAAAGGCAAGAATATGACGCTATAATGAGTAGGTAGGAATAAATATCGATGCCATGCAAAATTAGTCTTTATTGACTTAAATTGTCTTAATAATGACCAGTCGACAATGGATGTTGAAATGGGAAACGAAGCTACCGTTTTGTACCTATTTGTTTAATTAATGGTTCCAGAGAGGAATGTTTCAATTTAACGGGCTCTGCTGCAGGATAATTGTCTTTCGACGAGTTAATGTACCATGCATCTGAAAGCCCTTGAAAAAAAAAATACGAAAATGGCCGTCCGAACAGTGCTTCATGATATCATCATAAATCTGCGGCTGAAAAAAGGCACAGAAAACATTTTTTCTTTATGAGAATATATTTGTTCACGCTAATGGATTTTAGGCAAATACAAACTCTATGTATAAGCACAAGATACTGACACTTAAGGATTACTATTCCTCGCACAAAACCCGGGAATTGTGCCGTCAGCCGATGATAGAAGTGTATGGAAATAGCCGTCGTCAGGGCACAAAGCCTTGAAGCCTCTGAGCGTCCCAGGAGATGTAAAGGCTACGGACTAGACAAAATAGGCAAACTAATCTCTATCACGTGTACAAGCATGTTGCTAAACATAGACGAGGGTGTCTAAAGGATGTGAAAAGGATTTCTATATACACTCATATCCTTAATCCTCAAAAGGTGTCAGAGAGAACCCAAGGATCACAAAAAACCCTTCAGCCACATTTAGCATAATAAAGAGAGAAGAATATCAATATGGGCATTCAGTTACTTGTTGCTAACTCAAAACCTGAATAAACCTTAATCTTAGATCTTGTAGCCGGCTCCTACGATATGCAAGGAACAATGACAGCGGACGCATTCTATTTACTTCCAAGATCAGCATAAGACGGAGAAGGATATCTGTTGAACCAATTTATCGTACCGGAAATTAGTCTAAACCTGCAAATCTTCTATATAAAAATAAGTCGAGTTTTCCTCCCTGACGCTATAACTCCAGAACGTACGAACCGATTTCTACGGTTTTGCATTCGTTGGAAAGGTCTCGGGCTCCATGAGGTTTGTAGCAAAGAAAATTCAGAAAAAATCTCAACAGAAGAGCGGGAAAACGAAACGAAACCCTCTGGTGGCGAAACGGAATACGCCGTGTTTGCTAGTAATATATGAATTTTGAGGGTCATGACGTCTCAAAAGTATTGATTGCCCAGCACATTTTTTAAGCGAAGCTTTTTTTATAGCATCTGAAGCCGGGTCTAGACGAATGTAAGCCCACCGTGTAATGTAACACGAATTCTACATGTGGACGGCACCACGAGCGCATGTAACGTTCACACCTAGGATTTGTGTTACATTACACAGTGCATTACATTAAAATACCACAAAGCGGGGCAGTCAGAAGTTACTCGCAAATTCAATGGACACATATCATCGAGTGTAAATAAAATTAGTCAAACTGTAATAAACATTTCGTCAGTCTTCTCGAAATGTACTAAGTAAATGTACATTCTGAAGCTTCAAAATAAACCTTTCAAAGAGCGCTCGTTAACAACCGCTTTGTTGTAACGTGTTTAGATATTCAATGTAGCATAAATTTCACGAGCAGGAACATAAATTTTCCCGGTTAAATCATATTTTATGAGTCGTCAACGCATAACTGTTAAAGTACAAACATTGAAATTGTTGCAAAAAAAGTTCAAGTCGGCGAACCACGTTTGTCGCTTTGTTGATAGGGAACAAAAAGATCTCTTTTTAAGCACCATCCTGTATGGTGTTATAGGGTGGAGCGCTATTCTCTATTAGGTACCTCGCTTACTGATGACCTAGATATTCACACTAAACTACTGCGCAAGAACCACATCCCACATCTTCGGTTTTTAAGTAACGGTTTAATATCGGTGCTTTATCGTGGACCACCAGGCAGGATGGTGGTGAAACGCTTGTTCACTGTCTTTAAAAAACGGCATCCCAAAATCTACCGGTTACCACTATAATAGTCGTACGTTTTGCGGTTCTTTTGATTGTTTGGTGGTAAAATGGGCGTATATACTTATTGGCATTACCTCAACTAACGGGCGAAAAACCGATCGTTGCGGACCGTCTTTGTAGGGTATGTTATGTCCAGCAGTGAACGTCAGTGGTCTGACATGACGATATTGA
>SJJU01002760.1:0-18390 GCA_012932125.1 Conopomorpha cramerella | reverse complement strand
TCCAGATCTGGCCTTGGGGGGGCTTAGTACCCTGTTAGGGCCACATAACCCGGTAAAGCCAATAAGTCTGTGTTGAGGACTGACCGCGACCTGGACACGGATTCGAGCTCGGAGTAAGGTGATGGCCGGGGAGGGAAAGAACATTCGTTTCTTCCATTCAACGCATCTGGTCCGCCTTCACAAGGCCATAGTGTGACGGGATTGCAGAAAATGAGGAGTGTAAGCACTGGGATGCCCTATCTTGTGCGGGCTTACCTTAAACGTCGGAACGGGGCTCTCCGGCGGCCTCTAAAAAGGCTCCGAAGAGGCAGGCAGTACCTAGGTACATCAGAAGTATACTTACTGAGTGTAAAAGGACCCCGGTCCCCGAGCAATGGTCTTAGAAACGTTGTTGGATTCGTCAATATGAACAACTTTTACTAAGGCGACAATACGGGGAAATAAAAAAAAATTCTTCTCCATATAAAATAGAAAAATTTTGTCCTCGGGAGATAACCTTTTGTATGGGGATTGATTTTTTTTTTAATTTCCCGCAATGTCGTCATAGTAAAAGTTGTTCATATTGATAAGCCCAACAACGTTTCTAAGACCCTTTTTGAGATTATTTTACAATCTGTATGGGTAAGAGCCCAATAGCGCTAAGGCGGTAACGGCGAGGTATTCATAAGAAATTCCCTAAAGAAGGCTAAAAGGTTACCTACTACACGAGGTCGACCCCTTCATATAGAACTGTCTGTGAAGGGCACAGAGCTCGGAGAGATATGACTGAAAGTATCACAATATGTTTCTCCATACGGGACTTTAAAACAATGTTAATCAATGTTAAACACTCCCCTACAAAACTCTACTTTTCTTGTGGGCAGGTAGCTCATAAAGCAAAACATTCTGCGTCTGACAACAGACCGCGGCGTTAGCCGAGTAAGATACTTTCGTCACTAGATGGCGCTATCAGCTAAAAACTTTGACATAACTTCTAATAATGTTATAAATAAATTTAATACATATTTACATTTGAAACATAGTTCTTTGCGTATTTTAAACTTGCGTGTTCGTGTTTTATGCACAATGGATCTTTGATTTTGCTATTCACCCCTTTTACTAAAGTGACTAAACTTTTTTTTTTCATTAGTGTTGCCAGTTTGCATATTATGACAACATACATTGAGAATGTATCTTTGATCGTTTTTCTCTGTGTAAAAATCGGAAAAGAGTGGATTATTTCATTAATTTAGTAAATCGTTGTTAATTGGTATAAAAATCTTCCATAATAATTGCCGTAATGTGTAGTTGTAACTAAAAAACAGCTCCGGTAAAGGGCTGTTGAAAATGTTATTGTGGGAAAAGCTTCGTGATGGCGGCCCCTCGCGTCCCCCGCGCCTCCATTTCGGTGACAGTCAAATTATGACAATGCCGAACTAAAGTTTAGATTATTGTTTTGCTACCATGAACATTTGTTAGAAAGTTACTGATAAATTAGTGAAACTAGTTCGAAAATGAATCCGGAACACCACAACATGAATACGGGCGGTGGCCAACCCCCAGGGAATGCTGAGGTTTGAAACTATTTCGCGCTTATTGCTTTTTCAAATTAATGTTTGCATTGTTTATTTTCACGTCCGCGTCTATTACAGTCACAGAACCAGCGGGCTCAAGCAGTCCAACAACAGCAGCAAGCTACTTTGACACCCACTACATCTGCTACCGATTTGAGAGTTAGCTCCGCAGCCGTCAACGTTGCTTTATCCAGCATAGCAAAATGTTGGGTGTTTACGAATCTGTTTCCGGGACCAATACCACAAGTGTCGGTCTATGGACTGCCAGCTGGAGCTAGGATTGAAAATGGAAAACCTGTACAGGTAAATAACTTACATCATTTTACTGTAAATGCTTTTGTAGTACCTAGTACTTTTATATGACATAGGGGAAACTGAAAAATTAAGTACCATATAAAGTTACTGCGAAAAACTGCTACAGTGTACTATATTTTTTATTTCAGTTTGTACATTCTTATGCCTTTATTGGCTGACCTTGAAATAATACAATATCAAAATTATGTCATAAAGGTTGTTTCCGAACTGAATAATTTGTTTGGATTTATTACATACATACATACACTTCACGCCTGTCTCCCAGAGGGGTTGGCAGAGACAACAGATCTCCATTTGTCACGGTCCTGACATACCCCTTTCGCATCTACATTCATACATCTTTTCATAAATGACCTGGTGTTTTGAGTACTTTTCACGCTTTGGATTTATTAGTTAAACAAATGTGCTGACACTTGATGAATAATCTCTCAGCATAGTTGGGAGATCACCCTTTAACATTTGAATTTTTATTGTTGTAAAATTAATGCCACTGAAACTTAGTACAATTTCATAAATAACTATTAAACATTGTCTTATAGGACTAAACTATTACCAAACATTTGAGCTGTGAAGAACAATTAGTTAGATATTGTATTGGGATAACTAGGATCAGAACTTTATATTCTATTTTTGTTAACACAATAACTTTCAGTACAACTAAAAAAAAGACTTTCTGTAAATACCTACTTCATCATATATGCAAAAGGTGTAATAAAAAAAAATATCATAGATTATACCACCTTACATGTTTACTGACATGTATTCTGCAAGCAGAAACATGTTTAACTTCAATTCAATTTATTTACTTTCACAATGGTAGGTATCATGATGTTACAAATTATAATCATGTGCTTGACATTGTGAACCCTGGTGGGCACAGCAAAATATTTGGTGTAGGAGAGTGGAAGAATAATGATTAAAATTAAATTAAAACATAATTTCCAAAATATTAAAAGAATAATGGCAGATTTCGTTCCAGTAAAAAAGAAGATTTTATTGATTTATGAAATTAAATCATTGTATGCAAGGAATCAATTTACGTATGTATTGCATTTTATAAAGACCGGGATAAGTTGCGTTAAATTATTTAAAATATCAGCTTTGTCATAGTTTCTGAACGTCTCAGTTCAATTTGTTACATTCGTTGACGCTCGTTGACACATACATTTGACACATTGATGCTAGATCCTACCTGAATTTGAAACAATGACAGCGTCAGTCAAATGTCATAAGTCGTGGAATGCCTTGAATTTTAGACTCACAAAGCCAAATATTTACAATCAAATTATTTTTAAAATGCGGTGTTTTAAAAATATGTGAAAAAAGAATCTTATTTTAGACAACAAACACTATAACATCAAACTATGAAAAACACGTCTAAATTACTGGAACGAAGTAATGTATGAAACCTGCCATGATTCTTTATCAGTTAGATAGTTTGCAATGCTGTAGTAAGAATTTTGTACAAGATTTTTTTCAATTTATCTTTTAATGTTAGTAATTTGTCATTCTTCTAAGTTTGAATAAACTTAATATTTGCAGGAGGCATTGGGTCAAGCGAGCATTATAAATGGTGACCCCAACATCATATTAGGTCATCCTGGGACCCAGCAGCAGGTCATTGTATCTGGTCCAGGAGGACAACAAATTCCTGTTACACAGATTATAGCATCGCAGGCTGGACCAACCCATGGTAAGTAACAAGCCCATGATTCATGCGAAGTTATCTTAATGGTTCATGGGTCAAGAGTTTTGGCCAGAAAATACTCTCTTTGCACTCTTTGATAAGTCCTTTGGGAAAATATACTTCTAAACATTATACTTTGAAAACGATAAAGTTTTTGTACTATTAATATGAACAGTTACAGAACAATATTGAGATGAAACTGTACATTCTTACAGTTTCATCTCAATATTTATTTGACTTTAAATATCTGAATTGTGAGAATTCAATGTTATCAACTCAACCCTACAACACAACAAAACAATACAACAATTCTGACTGTGGACATCTCAGTCCAGATGACTTTGGAAGTTTTTATTCATGTAAATGTGTAAAAAATATGTAAATAAAATTCTATGTGTTAACGCAATTTGTTCTTCCAGAAGCCTTGGTAGCACATAGCCAGCAGGAGCTGTCGGCGCAACAAGGCACCAGCGGTACACAGGTCACCATGGCCACAGCACAAGCCTCGCATCAGCAGGTACCCAATAACCGGGTCGAATTTGTACAGCATAACATTGATATGGTAAATCTCACGGTAACATATTTCATTACCTGAATGCTGAATGTCAAGCTGCAAGTAGTGGGGTGTCAAGCTTTTGTTCTACTTACCTCAGTGTTCTTAAAGCATAATCCATTTGACAATACAATTTATGTTAACTTACTTGGTTGGTGGTGATTGTGTAACTAGTGGGTCACTATTACCAATGAGAAGCACCATTGATGCTGTTATTTATTTCTCTAATAAGCCGTAGTGACTAATTTTTTACACCAATTTGAACAGGATTTTTTTACAGTCACTTATAAAAGAAAGTGAGACATTTTGTTAAAGAAAATCTATGTTAATTTGATAGTTTTGTATGAAGATTGATGTATTAAACCATTGCAATAGAGAATGGTAGTAGTGAGCAACTAATTTAATGACAACACTGATCAACTTTATTTGTAATGTAATATAGGTATATTATTTATTTAAGGATTTGGTAAGTTTGTATGATTATGCTTCAAGAAACAATGAGATTACAATGAATATGCATGGTTATGTTACAAAGTAATATATTATTTAATAACTACTGAAGTAATTAGATTATTAGTAATTTTAAATATTTAAATTCTATGTTGTACAAATTTCTGTCTTCAAATTTTACAATAAGTTGTAGTAAAATAGGTGCAGAACTTTATTGTAATTTATGATCTTGCATGCACATCGCTTATTTCTAATAACAAATGGCATTTGACAATTTAATACTTGTGTTTAATTACATGTACAAAATGTTAGTTAGATTTTTGTATGAACTTCATTGTTTTTTTTCTCCTATTGATTGAAAAGAAAAACAGTGTAGTTTGATATATAGATTATATTTTAAGTGCTGGTTATTATATGACTGGAATAACCAAGATAATACACCATATTTCACAGGGTCATCATTCACAACAGCATTTAATGCAGCAGCAGCTCATGACAACTCGGGCTGATCATTCAAATCAACAGGTATGCTTCAATAGAATTTATTAATACCTCCTTGATGTTACTTTTTGTGTTAATTGTTATCATGTCCGTCAATATGTATTAATGTGATCGTCCATTGTAAACGTAACCCCTAAATCAATACCCCCGAGACTAAGAAATAATGGTTTTATTGAATAAAGCACAGGTTTCATGCTATAGGTCGATAATGTGATCTCTCCGCAAGCTCAAGTTAATTTGTAATTTGATATTGTGACATACGACAGATTCAGTTTAATTTTGTCCGTCCCGTTGTTTTGGTGGTGTCGTTAACAGTGAACATTCATATCAATATGTGTATGTTGACAAACCTACCAAAACCTTCAATAAATAAATTTACCCTTATGAAATACACTTTTACTTTGTGTCTACCTACTTACCATTAATTTCCAGCAGTTTTCAACTACCATCTATACTTCACATGATAATTATTTAAAAGCGCTTGAAGCTGTACCTACCTGAAAATACCTACCAATGATACTGTTCTCCATCTAAATGTATCATTTGTGCTGTGGATATGCACTGGTATTTAATTTTCACCACAAATGCCTAAAATAAATACTGCACTGTATTGTAAAGCTTTCCTATGTAAATATGAAGTCTTATTTATTATCCCATGCTGCTTTCTCACCATCACCATATGCAACAGGTTAGCGAGGTAAGGATTTCACTGTGCTTTAATATACTTATATCATCTGAAACTGCATTCAAAACTTCTTCTCTTACCCTATGTTTTCACTAGCCAAACATTCACAATAAACACAAAACACGTTGGACAAAAGTCTTGTGATCTGTTTATGAAATACAGTATAACATAGTCAGATATGTTTAAAATATATTGTAGTGTGAATATTTGGCATGTGGAAACACAGGGTTACCATCATGTTTGTTTTAAAAGTGGTTCTAGAAAAGTTGGTAGTTGTAGATTTATATTCATCTAGGTACCTTCAAAACTTATGAGTATACAAAAAGAAAGCTGATAACCAGCACTAATAGCTAAAACTATAGAATTTCTAACCAATGTACCAATTAGCATTGGTTAACTGTTTTCTTTTGGTGTAAACAACCCAAGTTAAGGGCCGTAGCTATCACTGACATCTCATAAGAATTAAATGTGTCATTAAACACCTATATTAAGGCCTTTAGTATAGGTGTTTAATTTAGGCCAAATAGTATTAGTATTATAGTACCTCTAGTACTTTGAGAAGCATTTGAGAATTAGGCCAGTAGCACAATATAATAATTGTGTATTCTCATTATTTGTGTCAGATAAATAGTCAATATAAAAATGTGTTTTGTCTTCAGATACAACTGACAGTGAGTGAAGACGGTATTGTGACAGTGGTGGAGCCTGGAGGTGGCAAGTTGGTGGATAAGGAGGAGCTCCACGACACTATAAAAATGCCAACCGATCATCAGACACTGACTGTACATCAGCTGCAACAGATTGTTGGACAGCAGGTAAATATTTGTCAAAAATATATGTTTATCTAACTACATAAGTACACATTAAAGAAAAAGCTCAAATGTCTGGCTAATCCACTCAAATATCATACATAACCGGCTAAACTGCTATTGCACAAAGCAGACACAACTGCTAGATAATTTTGTAATTTAAATCTCAAAATATTTTACATAAGCATATTTGATCTATAAATAACATGTTAGTAAAACCTAGTGCCTATTTCAACACAGATTTCAACAACAAATCTCACTAGTATTTTTTGTTTTGTTGTACCTTATTGGTTTAAATGTGTGACCTAATTATTGACTCCGCAGGTAATAGATAGCGTAGTCCGCATAGAGCAAGCGACAGGCGAGCCGGCCAACATACTCGTCACTCAGAACCCAGATGGCACAACTTCCATAGAAGCCTCTGCTGCTGAAACCCTAATGGTGAAAGATGAGAAATGTGGCAAAATCGAGACAGCCCAGTTCGCTATACCTGCCGAAATCAAGGACATCAAAGGAGCTATTGATTTAAAGGTGGGTTTTAGAGTATTTTGATTGGCTTATTTTGGTACCGTTAAGTCAAACCGCTATGATATTTTTGTGCCAAAATGTAGACCTATGGGATCTGTTTCTAAGTATTTACTTTAAGATAATATCTTACCTACTTATATATCAGATACCTACACCAGACCAGTTGTTTTTATTATAATTAATATAAGCTGATAAGATGCTAAGTAAATGTACTCATTTCACCAAGCTTATTTCACCAATGTGATAGAATAGCCCACCACTGGGATAAAGTTCCCATACCTTTTTCTTAGGGCTGTAGTGATGCAGGATAATTACGAGAAGGGTATGCTCGATGTAAGGAATTATGTATTCCTAAAAACATTTCTACAGATGATTATTATGATATTTTTCTACAGAATCTTGCAGCAGTGAACATGGAAGGTGCTGTGGTGAAGATATCTGCCGGTAATTCAGATCAAGACCTGCATGCCATGTACAAAGTGAATGTCGAGGATCTATCGCAGCTGTTGGCCTACCATGAGGTGTTTGGCAAGTTAAACGCCGACGGCCAACCACAAACTCAACAGCAAAAGGTTGGTATTTTGATGTAGTGAGCAACAAGCCTTTGTGAAATCGATGTTATGTCTGAAACTTTGGTTTTCCTATAATAGCGGTGTCATCGAATGACGTCACGTCAATATAAATAAAAAACTGCGGTTTCTTCGAAAGCAGTAATTGACACTGTAACATCAAAAGCGTTGTCCTGGTTTGCATGTAATTATAAATATAAATAAATAAATAAATAGAAACTCACGAATTAAGGGCACTAGCACAGCTTGATCACTTGTCACTACAAGTTCATTTGTCAGACTGTCGTACATTTTATTTGTTTGTATGTGACAAGTTTACGAAGCGCCATCTGTATTCGGCATCGAGTTTTTTCCCGTTTATGATTCAACTATCTGACTCGGCAAACGTTAATTTGCCAATATATGTACATTATTAACATTATTCCCTGCTATTATATGCATGTATTGTACATATAAACCTTCCTAAAGAATCACTCTTATCAACTAATGAAAACTGCATCAAAATCCGTTGGGTGGTTTAACAGATCTAAGCATACATAGGCAGACAGCGGGAGGCGACTTTATTTTATACTATGTATTGATGCGTTATTTGTGTTGCCATATAAATGTTTTTCCTCTTACAGCCATTAGTGGAGATTGAAGTGGAAGCCGGTACGAGCGCGGCGCTTTCAGAGTCTGACAACTCGCCCGGCCACCACGTCTGCGACATTTGCGGGAAAGCGTTCCAGTTTCGTTACCAACTTATTGTTCATAGGTATGAATTAATGAATGAACTAGGATACTCGATACTGCACACTGTACATTACAATTGTTAAAAAAATATTAAAAGCGATCTTATCGCTCAGAACTATTTTCTCCAGGTAACCTAATTGAAAGATTAAGGAGCTTAAAAGGTCGAATAATTAGTCTAATCTCAGTTATTCGGTTATTTTATCCGGGGCTAAACAAAAGTAGACCTTTTCATGTACAGCATAAGGGCGGTTTTAATGTTGAACATATGACGACCGACGCCAAATTAATTTGTTACTTTAACACCAACAAATAGAGTATATTTTACATTAACCACCGGACAAAACAACTGAACAACTTGAGACTAGACCTTGTAATTGGGGTAGATAGATAACATCACTGCTATCCGAGTATGTTATGTATGGTTGGCAAGAAAGTCGTGTATCAGTTTCGATGACACTTCCCGTGTCACTAAAACATCAGTAAAGCAGAGTTGTTATATTGTGACAAGTAAACAATGAACCTTCATGTCTAATGACATTCATATGAGTTTTAACGTTAGGATAGACAGATTCTTGCCTGGTTGTACATGTTAAAATATTTGATATACATATCATGTACCTAAACCATTTGTTATGTAATGTACCTACATTAATTTTTAACAGCTGTGACTGTATTATGTTTTCTAAGACTAACACATACTTAATTAGAAACTTACTCGACAAGATAGTAGTAACTACTACCTGTTACTATCTATATGTTAAACTCCTAAATAACTTTAAATTCAGTTAACTCGTGGAAATCGCTCCAAGCGGTAAGATCGCGTTTTGTAATCTTACTATTGTCAATGTTACAAATTTTCTAATGTACAGTGTACAATAAAGAGTATTTACTTGAATTATTAGGTAAGGACAAGGTAAAGACAATTTATCTTTAATAACAACCCACATTTCACTGGGGGTGATTAAACGAGAAAGTATATTAACCCATTGCTGTTAATGTGTTCAGCGCCCCCCTAATCATATACCTACTTAAAAAAAATAAAAAACAGTCGGTATTTGCATATGTGACGTAGATTCTACGAATTTATATATTTCACGATTATTAATATATTAGAGTTGGCACCCAAAGCACATATTCAACATTAAATGACAGTTGTTCTGGCAGACGGTACCATACCGAGAGGAAACCGTTCGCTTGTCAAGTATGCGGATGCACTTTTACCAGCCATTTGGAACTGTCGCGGCACGGAAAATGCCATCTTGGTGAGTTGTTGACTTATTATTTTTTAAATATGCATGGACATACATAAAGTGGATTAACTTTTTCTAATACATTCAGACCAGTGATTTGGAATTATTCGGCTTATAGTATAAAAAATTAACATCCAGTGGTAATTAGGTGTATCTGTAGCGGCATCTCCCACGCATGTTGTTTTTAGTGGCAGCCACATATTTGAGTTTATGCTTTTTGGGTCAAACGAAACTAGCACCATTCGTTCATGAGTTTTTCCTCCCCATTGCGTTACTGTTATTACCATCAATATGCATGGCAAACGGTTCCTTTGACAGAATCTTCTAACTTCTGTTGTCCTTGTGACATTGCATCAGTAGTAAGAGCCTATTTAGACTTTTAGAGCAGTCACACAAAGAACTGTCTACCCGCTATAATGTAACAATACGAAACAAGGAAATGGAGCTATTTAAATTAGGATTTGTCTCTTAATATACAGCCGGAGCCACAGCGGACACTCGTGAAGTGAAGCGCGTAGTCCCAGACAAACCGTACGCGTGTACGACGTGCCAGAAAACGTTTGCCAGGAAGGAACATCTGGATAATCACGTACGGAGTCACACTGGCGAGACACCTTATAGGTATTTATCAGTTATTTTTATTTAATACTTTATTGCTTGACGTTATATTGTAATTTTATTGGACTGAAACTCTATTTGATGTACCTTTTTCGTTGTTGAAAAGGGGGAAATCCTCACATGGCCTTCAGCTGTGTCTGGGTCCTAGGTACGCAGAGGACATTCTTCCCTATTCTCTTGTAGCTTTGACGTAATTCGTCTTCCTTCTATAATGTCAGATAATTTACAATGATAATGATAGTATTTAAGAGTCGCGTTTTCTAAAATCACAACACAAAATAATGTCTTTTCGATTAATGGCGAGTTCTATTGTGTTTAATTTCATACTAAACTAGCAAACACGGCGAACTCCGTTTCGCCACCAGATGGCTTCGTTTCGTTTTCCCGCTTTTCTGTTGAAATTTTTCTTAAATTTTCTTTGCTATAAAACTTACGGAGCCTGAGACCTTTCCAACGAATGCAAAACCGTGGAAATCGTTTCGTGCGTTCTGAAGTTATAGCGTCAGGGAGGAAAACCCGACTTATTTTTATAGGAAAATAATAAACTGTACATAAAAATTACTAACTTGCACACTTAAAAAGCCAAAGTTATCATCAGAATGGCAATTAGAAGACCAAATCAGTAATTTTGTTGCTAAGTCAGTATTTTAGTTAGACTTTTTTGATGCACGTTTAAATACTATCCATTTTTATATAGTAGATTTGCACCGTTTAGACGGAGTCTTTAAGTGATACTGATGATATGTACAATGACAGATGCCAGTTCTGCGCCAAGACGTTCACCCGCAAGGAGCACATGGTGAACCACGTGCGCAAGCACACGGGCGAGACGCCGCACCGCTGCGACATCTGCAAGAAGAGCTTCACGCGCAAGGAGCACTTCATGAACCACGTCATGTGGCACACAGGTGGGCCTCGCGGGATATTCACCTTTATACATCAACACTATAAGGGTTCCTTTTCGTTGGCGATTTGTTTTCTGTTGAAAAAAAACATAGAAATCTTCTGTGAAATGCATCTGTGACCTAGGGATTATAGGTACTTATATCCGCAATCGGAGGTTACTGGTTCGAAACCGGCTCGTTCTAAAAAATGTTCACGTACATTCCCAATTTGTCAGAATTTGATTCTTAGATGACACCGACTATAACTGTACTTATAAAATTACTTTGTTAGATAATACAATAATAATTTAAGTAGTCAATGTTATTTTGTTAATATATTTGTGTCTACTAAAATAGTAAAATCTTATTTATATCAGACACAAATTTATGATTATCATAAGTAATTGAAGTATTCGGAAGAGAATTCAGAATAATAAAAGCCACTTTTACCAAACAGTGGAAACATTAATTTGCCAGTGGTAAAGTCACCTTTACAAACTGCAATTAACTAACTGACTTACATAACTATTCATCATTGTTAAATTAGTTAGAATACCATTGTTCCCATAGTGACGAATGTAACATATTTCATCATTTAGAACGACTTGTGTTGTCTCTTGCAATTCAAGTTGTTTCGCGAGACTTCATAGCGGAGAACAGAAGAAATTTAATACTAAACAAAAACACAGTGCGGTGTCTGAACAGGCTATATCTGTATAAAATAAACCGCACATCTTCCCGCTTTGGTCGAGACTTGACCTTCGGATGCAGGTCCATTGACACGTAACATGATAGCGGAACGGAGAAACGAAGAAATATTAACAAATCATTGTCTGTCAATATCTCTTGGTTTTTGCGCTCCACGTTAATGGGCAAGCAGCCTTATCTTGGTTTCTGTCACGAATTAGTACTGCAAGTGGTAGCTAGATTTGTGAATAACTTATTTTATCAAATATTCTTCTTTGAAGTTGAGAATTCTATAGAACTATTGTTATGTGTATGACAGCTACTCTATTATTGCATGAATGCTTAATATGTACTATGCTTCTTAATTTCCCGTCCTCAGAACCACAGTCAGTTTTGGCCAATGTTTTTATTACAAAATTGGGTTATGGTTGTGGATTTTGTTTATGTCAAAATTTTTAATACATCCAAGCCTGCACCAGAAAACGGGGGTTGCGATCCACAGTGCAGAAAGTACAATTAAAATTTAATGATTCAACTATATGCCCAAACAAAATTGTGTCGTTTGATTTGCTAACACGAACGGGATCCTAAGAAATTAACACAGTCTCCCAAAATTATAGTTCTCTTCGTAGGTGACAGAATATTTTCCTTACACATCGAGACTGTAGTCTGAAGTCGCGATGGAGACGTTTAAATGGTTTTACCATCAATTAAGACGAACTATTGTTTGATTGACTGATGCAGAATCGAAGAGAGATACAATATTGGGAGATAAAATAGTTGCATCATTGAATGTTAACATTTTATTTTCTGCCCGCGTCATAGGTGAGACGCCACACCAATGTTCTATATGCGGCAAGAAGTATACTAGGAAAGAACATTTAGTCAACCACATGCGTTCACATACAAACGATTCGCCGTTCAAATGCCAACTGTGCGCCAAGTCTTTCACAAGGAAAGAACACTTCAACCATCACGTGTTGTGGCACACTGGTTAGTATTGAGAGAAGCAAGCGCATTTTATAACACACTGGCCACTAACAGTTTTCTGTTTAATGTTTAACTAAAAAAAAATATGTGATAACAACTTTTTGAAAAAAGAATTGCGGTCAGACATTTTGTAATTTGCGCCTGTGGGCATTAGTCTTTGCATCTGGTGTTAGGCTTGGTTTGTGTTTTACATGCTAATTATCTATCTTACTTTCGTGAGTATCTTGTGTTATTTAAAATGTTTATTTGCATAATTTAAATTATTAAGTTTGTATATTTTGTTGGATTCGCATTAACATTTTGCTTCACTAACAATACATTTTGTTATTTAACAAAAACCATTCGACTAAAATATTTTTAACTATACATTACACAACATAGCCTTGCGTTTCCACGGGCCAAACATGCACAAGAAAACATGTTTGACACATATTCATATACACTATTTATTACATATTTCACGAACAAATTACCAGATCACTAGACCCATGTCGAACATGTTTTCATGTCTGTGTTTGGCCAATGGGAATGTACGATAATAAAGTCATATTACCAACAGGCGAAACTCCGCATCGATGCGATTTTTGTTCGAAAACATTCACACGGAAGGAGCACTTGCTGAATCACGTGCGCCAGCACACGGGCGAGTCGCCGCATCGTTGCAACTTCTGTTCAAAGTCGTTTACGAGGCGTGAGCATTTGGTGAACCACGTCAGGCAGCACACGGGTGAAACGCCGTTCCAATGCGGATATTGTCCCAAGGCTTTCACAAGAAAAGATCATTTGGGTGAGTTGTTTTATGTGCTTTTCTATATTTTGAACTGCTTAAATTCTTCTGTAACATGACGTCAAGAATGATGATAATTGAAGATGAAAATTGCATAACTTCTATATAGAACAGTGTTAGGGTCGTCGCCTACTGCTATATTACATAGTAGAACGTTATTCAAAATATAACCAACAGACGTGGCTAATTTGTATCTCCAAGCATTAATCAGTGTAATACGTTGTTAGAAATTACTTTAACATGATGTATCGTAACCGACTTAAAAAATATCCTTACTGTTTGCCTATCATAACACATTGGCGGACAGTAAAATAGACACAATAGATGTTTTAATGTTCTGACTCATGTAGGCGTTTACTGTCCGGGAAATAGTAAATCCATAACAAGTAACATAAAATAAGATTTAAATTCGTGATTGTTTTTTGTTTCCCAGTAAACCACGTGAGGCAGCACACGGGCGAGTCCCCGCACAAGTGCTCGTACTGCACGAAGTCGTTCACCCGCAAGGAGCACCTCACCAACCACGTGCGCCAGCACACCGGCGAGTCGCCGCATCGGTGCACCTACTGCGCCAAGTCATTCACTAGGAAGGAGCATCTTAACAATCATGTCAGGTATTAACGGTTCATACGTTTTTACTTTTTTTGCAGTACCAGCGACTTCTGACGGCTGTTTACAACGTTAACCGTATAAACAACAATATTTCTCAGTTCTGTGAGAGTTCTTGTCGGTTCAACAACGTATCCTCTTGTCCTAATTCCTTTAGTCTCGTTTCGTAGGTGTTTTAGTTGGAATTGCTGTAATCAACAGTTAGATACGTATAAATTATATAAAATGTGCTATTCTGGTTTAAAGTGGCAAAAATGCAGACTTTCGCCTAATATGGTATTAGTACTTTTTGCGCGAAAGAAACCGGACTTTCTCATATTTAAAATTAACCTTTTCATCGCCAATGTCTTATAAATCAGACACATTAGGCAAGTGATTTTGAAGTTTATTATTATCAAAGCAGAATTCAAAATCGTGAAAACAATATTAATCGTCAGGCGGTCAAAAGGTTAAAAACACCGTACAACTACGACTGTCTATTTCTAAAAATGTTTTATTTTGTTGCGGATCGTGAGGATTTGCTCGGATTCCTGAAAATCTGTTTTTGCTATCAAGATTTGTGGAAAAACCTTCTCTAATGATGTGTGTCATTGATCCCCTCAGACAGCACACGGGCGAGACGCCGCACAAGTGCACGTTCTGCCCGAAGGCGTTCTCCCGCAAGGAGCACCTCAACAACCACATCCGCCAGCACACCGGAGACATGCCACACTCTTGCACATATTGCTCCAAGCGCTTCTCCAGAAAGGAGCACCTTACTAATCATATACGGTAACAATTATTTATTTATTGCAAACAGGTGTAGTTCGCATTATTTATTTATTGCAAACAGGTGTAGTTCGCATAGCCTATATATATATTGTGCCGTGAGCGTGTCGTTCAACGAATCAAAAATAAAAAATTTCTTTATTTCATCGTTATAAGTGTTATAACATACAGATATACAGTAGAATAACACAAAGCTTGATGAACGTCATTTATGACTTTAAAACAAAAGTAATCGTCTGAATGAAATCATCGGTAATAGACTAATGTTATCCTTGTGGTATTGGAATAGATGAGACGTGTTATGAATAAAGTTGCAACAGTAACTTCTTTCACGCTTTTTTGATATATGTGCCAAAAGATCTCGATTACTGGAAGATAATTATTTTACAATGTTAACCCTCGTTCATCTTATTGCAGACAACACACTGGCGAAACTCCGTTCAAATGCACGTTCTGTTCGAAGTCGTTCTCACGCAAAGAGCACCTCACGAACCACGTGAACCTCCACACGGGAGAGACGCCGCACAAGTGTCCCTTCTGCACTAAGACGTTCTCCAGGAAGGAGCATTTGACGAACCATATTAGGTAAGTTAGTTCGAATATCACACGCCCGTTCTAAGACCACTTACCTACCGTGGTCGAAAACAGTATAAAAATTAACAAGTTTCTATTGTTTTCGCATTGAGTGACGTCATGAAAATATACAATCTGTAGTCGTCGTCATGGCGCGTTTTTTAACTAGTAAGTTAAAAAAGACGTCAAGGTAATTAATAACTTTTTGGCAGTTTGTAGATTTTTAATAATCCTATTATTTGTTTTATGTTATTTGTATTAGACAACAATATTGGCGCATCCATGTTGCAGTTAGATTTGGACTTTTTATTACGACCATCTATGTCGTAGTTTGGTTGTGGACCGATGCAGAAGCCGCCGTTGTGGTTTTGATTTTGGAGTCTTCCTTCTCCTAGACGGGTTGCCCATAACAACAATGTAAAATTGAAGCTAAAAGGTGTGTAAAGTATTGTGTCGTGTTCCGGCCAGGATCCACACGGGCGAGTCCCCGCACCGCTGCGAGTTCTGCCAGAAGACGTTCACCCGCAAGGAGCACCTCAACAACCACCTCAAGCAGCACACCGGCGACACGCCGCACATGTGCAAGGTCTGCTCCAAGCCCTTCACCCGCAAGGAGCACCTCGTCTCGCATCTCAGGTACCCTACCCGCCGCTCTATACACACCATCTCTTTCTACTTCTTTGCGCGACTCGCAGCAAAATCTCGAGTCAACAATTCCCCACTTGCGTTGAAGCTTGAACACCCTACCGAGTGTTGCCTCTAGGAACTCTGTAGGTATTGCTACTCTGACAAGGACAATAAAAATAGACAGAAGAATAAAAAGATAAAGAGAAAAGCCTACGCTTATTTACTGATCTTTAAAATCTCGTCTAAATCAGTTTCCTTTACAGTTAGCTTTGGTTTTATGGCTAACTAAACTGACAACATACCAGTGTTATTAATCTTGTTACTTCTTCTCGCTACAGTTCGCTCGACATAAAGTTTTAAGAACCTGACATAATAAAAAGCGAATCCTAGAACAAATAAAACCTTACTCGATAAATTACCAGAACGACATAATAATAATAATAAATTTATTTATCTCACCCTGTTTCCCACCACTGGCACTGGGACAGCTGTTGGATCCTGGATCGAGAACCAAGGCTCATCATCACTCAGTAGTCTTGTATCCCAGAAAGCAATTAAACTAAACACGGTATAAAAAATAAGATATTTAACACACATGAAAACATTCACTTTACTGTACAACTTTTAACAGGGCTCACAGTTGCGGTGAGAGGCCCTACAGCTGTGGCCAGTGCGGCAAATCGTTCCCACTGAAAGGCAACCTGATGTTCCACGAGCGATCGCACTACAAGTCGCAGTCAGCTCGGCCCTTCCGATGCGATCTTTGTTCCAAAACTTTCATGTGTAAAGGTGAGTATCTATGTTCTTATGCACATTGATGGAGTATAGACATGGAATGATAATCAGTAAGTAAGTCCTTGTTGTAGTCTGTGAAGTTCAATGTGAACAGGTTTTAATTTAAAAGCAGATATTGAGGATTCGTATATATAAATAAATCATAATTTTCCTGCCCTTATCCCACACTAGGCGGGGTCGGCGCAACACGTTTCTTTTCGCCATTCATCTCTTATCATTCGTCATCTCTGCAGTTACACCTTTCACGCACATATCATTTTTCACACAGTCCATATAAATAAAATAAATATTTCAATGTTTCATGTATGAAAAATATAAGTAGAGTTTGTAATGTCATTTGAAATACGAGTTCACAATGTTATGAAAATACAACTAAAGTGACCATAACGTCTTTGAAGATAAGAACATTAGAAAAAATAATTTTCTCATTCTTACGCAAATATTCGAGTCAGAACTGTTTTTTTTTATAATCCCACCACCACCCAAGCCCTGCCTGCCTCTCGGCGTACGGGCCATTCTCTGGAGACGTGCGCATCTACTTGCTTTTGCCTTTTTTCAACGCACACGTTTTCTTGACTCCATACAAATTATCTTTATCCGTCCCTGTTTTGTTGCCAACTCTCCCCCTTCTGGGCCATGACGACCACATTACGGAGACTTCGCGTCGGGTCCTCGTCGCGTCTTCAGTCGTTAACAGGCTTCATATGTTCTTCGAGCTGTATGCCAGCGATTAGCAAACTCACGCAGGCGTTCAAAGTTCCCTCGACTGCTAACCAGATCCCTAAAGTATATTGGCCCTGGCTCGATACGCTCCAGTTTATTAAGCATCTCATTCCTTGCCTCATTGTATAATTTGCATTCCCATAGTACGTGGTCCCTGTTTTCGCTCGCTTCGCCACAAGGGCACTGAGCCGTGTCGCAGAGAGTCATCTGGTGTAGTCGTTCTCTGAAGCATCCATGTCCTGTCAAGATTTGCGACACAATGTAGTCTGGTTCGATCCATCCGAAACTCAACCTTTCTGCAGTACTCGGGAAAAACTTGTGTAGATCCCGACCATCATCACTATTCTCCCAGCGAGACTGCCATTGGGCAACTGCAGCCTCTCGTTTTGATGTTTTTAATAGCTTGCGCTCCCTCGGAGCCAACTGGGGACCCTCCTCCTCAATTTCTCCCGCTCGTTGTACCTCAAGATCTGCTGGAAGTACGCCCGCTAGCACAGGTAACGCTGCGGTGCTGCAAGATCTGTAGGCCTTAGTGAGTAAGATCAGCACCAACCTCTGCGTGCGTAATAGCGCCCTCCTCACGACGAACACCGAGACTCGGTGATACCATGTCGATGCAGCGTATGTTAGGGTAGCAATGTAGGTCCCGGCATAGATAATTTTAAGAGCGCGGTACTTGATACCCCACCTGGTAGCT
>SJJU01002759.1:0-50718 GCA_012932125.1 Conopomorpha cramerella | reverse complement strand
CGGATAGCTAGTAAATTAATAAGTAAAAAAAATAATAATGCACAAAGTGCACTAACGTGACGGGGGTGAGCCTATCGCCGTTATACGATTTCAATGAAACTTTATAATAATATAGCTTATACAACGGAATAACACATATGCTATAATAATTTATCCCGAATTTCCTACGGGAACGGAATAAACTGCCGGGAAACATCAAGTAACTCATGAATAACTAAATTAACGTCTACACTCGCTGCCGCTACTACGGGTTGTATGTAAAAGTACTTAATATGGTGATGATTGATGTCGGAACTTTCGAAATTATTAGTTAATTTGAGAAAATTTGTGGCAGGAAGTTAATAATTATAACTTTAGAAATGACGCAAAAAGAAATACAATTTGAATTGCACCTCTTCATAACAGAAGTGAGAACTTCCTATTTTGAAGATAGTTATAAGCAGAGGAACTTTGCTGAGCAAATTTCTACGGTTCATTTATTATATTTAACTCAACGTGATGAAGGTTGGACCTTGTGGTATGCCGATTTAAGAGTAATAAAAAGAAACCCAGAGACGGCCAAACTGAACCGACAACCTTCCTATTGCCAAGTACCCGAGGCAAGACAAGACTTACTATAACTTATTTTCAAGCTTTTGACGGGCCCGTTCGTATAGTGGTCAGCATGTCTGCCTCTGCTCCATAGGGTCGTGGGTCCAATTCCCACCGCTGACAGGTATTTAGGTGATGAGTTTTTAAGTACTTGTTGGATGTGTCTGGGTGTTTTATTTCAATAAGTATTAAAAAAAAAAAGTATTTAAGTAAGTATATTTCTTTGTCTGATTTCCATAACACAAGTGCATAGCACAAGGCAATGTGTGTGTTGTTGTAAAAAAAAATATTTATATTTAAGCTGCCTGAGGATCTCTAACTTAGTTTTACGACTGCAGGGACCTATCTATATCTGCCCCCCAATTGGTGTCGGCCCATATTGGTGCTTAAGTTCAGTCATCGCATCGATCTCGAGAATAATCATAATACCCCAAATTTCTTCCAAAATCTTTCTGCACGGTAGTAGGTATATCATCTTACATAATATTCGTCTGTAGTCTATCTGAGATAAAATTATTTTTTATCCGACATTAATGGACAATCAAACATAAAAATGATTGTAAATTCATTTTTTATGAACAATTTATAACAATTCTGACTGTTATTATTTCAAGGTTGGTTTCGTCTTAATTTAATTGTAGGTACGTCGGAGCTGTAACTGAAATTCTGACAGCGTCTCAAATTACGTGTCAAGAATAAAGTAATGTAAGTTTATTATTATCACTAGCTGTCCCCGCGACTCCGTCCGCGCGGAATAATGTCTTCGGGTAGCAGTTTTAATAATTAAGGCGAAATATTTTACAAATATGATACATACGCTGTTTCACATTTTGTAAATACGTTTCCGTTTTTGGTACCAACATTCATTTTGTCTCTTTTGGTTTGAGCATATGGATGGATGAAAGATAGCGGTAGGTAGCATGAAACTCGAAACCGGAGATTCAAATTAGTGTTTTGTTTTCTTAAAAATCAGACTTTTTCCATAAAAGAAATACAAAAAAGAGCAAAAAACAAACTATCCCGCGTGAGGCCTCGAACCTTCTGCATTCACTTCGACTTGTATTGACCGATGACCATTGAGCTATCGGCGCATGCAAAAAGCGTGTGCAATAATCCATCTGCATCTGTTTAATGTGCATTTTACAGTTTCATTTTAGATCTTCCGTTCATTTTACCTATCCTCAAGGAATTTTGGTATGTGTGCCGCGACTGGAATACTGGAATGATCTGTGTGTACTTCTACCGAACATTCGAGATCTTTCTATTACATTCGAATGCCTATACTAACAGAGTACAAGTATTTGTACTTTCACACCACAAGTATTTGATTCTTTCTTCTGGAACATTCCAGTCGTTGGTGGTTGGTATCCAAGTACAGAAGAGACTTCTAGATGGTTCCATGAGTATCTGTTAGCATATAGGCACTGTGTAGTGGTTTGTATACGTTGACTGGGATACTGGAATATTCTTTAGGCCTGTCGAATGTTCGATGCACTTCTACGGCATTCTAGTCGTTGTTTCTCGACCCCCGGACGTAACAATAGATATAGATAAAAATAAATAAAATCCCAAATCGCAGTTGGCAGTCTTCACTGACTAGACGCGCACCAAAACCTTTAGACGCGAACCGTAAGAATGTGGAATGACTTGCCGTAGTCTGTGTTTCCTGCGTAATATAGTCTGGACGTCCTCAAATCTTGTTCGAAGCCCAAAAACTTGAATACTTGGTTCCAAAAAATGCTTAATCTTGAGAACTCTCTTCAGTATTATATCGGTAGGCATAAGTTTAATTCACAATCCTTAATTTTGATTTGTATTTTTAGTTTAAACTAATTAAAAATGAGTACAAGAAGAAGTCACATTTCATGAAAAAATTTGAACGAGAAACGTAAACTTTCCTGCTACGGGCCATTAAATATGGTTATAGGTTAGTTAGTTTTTTGGACAGTTCCCGCAACCTGGCACCCAGCGTGCCTACATAACGAATGGCTCTACTAAAACGAATAACGGGTGGCTCTACTCTAACCACCTCAGCTCCTCCACGAAGCCAAGTACGGCCTTTATAAACCACTCACTCGTGACCTGTAGGGTTTTTGGTGACACCTGTTCTCTCCCATATATGACACCATTTTTAGATTACAATCCATACCGTTTCCTCGCTCTCCATGTATATATCTGCACATGGGACTGCTCGTGATCGTGACGCATATTTTTAGTGTGTTGTGTCCTGTTAAAAGACCTACGACTTCACTCAGCTGGTTTTTGAAAAAAATTGAAAGAATTCTATTTCGGCTGGTTTTGTCTAAGCGGGATTTCTTTGGTATGCATGAGTTTCTAGTACTTTTTACGTAGGTATGTATCCTTGTGGTAGAGGTATTATTAGGGTTGCTGGTCCATGCGGAATTATTAATGATTCTCTAAGCGCCAGACATACCTACCCAAAGAATAATACCAGTTATTTTCTTCCACTGCGCTTATTTGGACATTGTCTGACTCTATGGGCCTTACTAATAATGGCACAATTGCTATTTTGAAGATACACAAAGCTCAACTTGTCAGTTGTATGTCAAATACGGAATAACCAGTTCAAGTAGACCTGTAATAAAGTTGTGTAAGTGACAACGCGTTTATTGGTAAGGGGGTAAGACTATATCATTGCAATATCAACCCTCATTGACACCATGATTCCAAAAGATTCTGCCCATGCCAATAGTGATAATTAACGTGAATGTTTTTGTAAAACTGGTAAGTACTAAGGCGTGTGAAATCTTCGGCGTCCAATGTGGTTTCTCAGACAAGACAAGTTGCGTGCTCCTCGGGCGGGAGGTGTACATATACCTTGTACATGTACATTGTAATTTTAGCCACGATCGCGGCAGACACGACAGGCATGAGACGTGTCGGTCACGGTCTGTGTCCCGGCGACCACACTGCGGCGGCGCCGGCGGAGGCAGGAGAGCGGCGGCGGGCGAGAATGGTAGAAACTTGTGCCTGTATTCTATACTAATATTAGAAAAAAGTTAAGTTTGCGTGTTTTTATATTTGTTAAATCGTAAGGGGTGATCTCGAGATCTATTGAACCGATATTAATAATTCTTTCACCAATAGAAAACCACATTATTGCTTAGTGTCATTGGTTATATAAAAGACCGAAAAATAAAAAGACTTTTTTACGTAGTAGTCCGTTTTGCAAAGTGAATCTGAGAAAAAACGGTCGAATGAAAACATTTCTTACCAACGCTGCCTTAACTATTTTTGAGTTATTTTTAGATTGTTTAGCATAAAAAAGCCCTTCGTGTCATTTGCACCATTGTTGGCTAGCACCATTGATGGTCCAAACGTATCCAATTAGTTTCATTTACACCATTCATTTCAATACTACTACTTTCAAGCATTTACTCATATGTAAATGGTTGATTGGCGTTTGTCTCTTTTTAACACTTACCATTAGAAGCATTAACTTGTAACCGGGAGGTCCCGGGTTCGAGTCCGGCTACAGGACGTGTACCAATGGGACTCTTTTTCAGAGCCTATGTACGCAACGCAACGCTCGTACGGTGAAGGACAACATCGTGATGAAACCCGCACACCACAAGGTGTGTGAACCTATAACGGCGATGGGCTCACCCCCTGTCACGTTGGGTTAAATACGCTCGGTGAACAGTGGGTACTTGCTTTAGCAAGTGCCTCTGCCTACCCCTCTTTGGGATTAAAGGCGTGAAGTGTATTTATTTTTCATTAGAAGCAGACAAAACATAACACTTACCTGAAAAGCAATATGTCTCTATGTATTGTAAAAGAGACAAACTAAATTTAAGCGACACTTGAGTATATGTTGAATATTGTTTCAGAATACACGGACCCTAGAAATCAATCACGCCGACAACATCCCAAAAGCATCCTAATTTTGTACAAGTTTTATTGAAACTATTTTGTTCTTGAAGCCTACTAAAAGTATAACCTTTTAAAAGTATAACTATATGTCGCAACTTCTGGATAGTCACCCAACCTACACTTTTTTTGCACTCATTTTACATTATATACAACATTTTGTCTATAGCAAAATTAATAAAGAATGAAAGTTAAAACACAAAATCTCGTTTACTCATCTCATAATGATACCTTTATAATTCATTTAATCAATATGGCTGGGTACAGGCGTATACACAATTTTGGTAAAAACAATATCTGAGTAAAAACAAATAATATATTTTTTTACATTATTTTTTTTCGACGGATATCAATTGTGTGCAATGACTATGAATAGAGTGCTTATCAGTATTTTTAATAGCATTTCAATTTAAAATAATATCGTCTACAATTTGTTACGTGACGTTTTTTGTAACAGATTGCAATTTTGCGACGTTGCACTGTCACCGACAATTGCTTCCTCGAGTTATTTGCGGTCTCTTTGTGACACTTTGTTCGGTCCATCCAATCCATACCGTAATGAAGTGCTTCTCGCAGTTGTAGAACTGTTTCAACTGCGTTTCCTTACCTGGCGCAGGCTCCGTTCGCTCGGGCGATACGGACACTCAATAGGGTCACGGATAAGGTGGACATATTTACATGTTCGTTGGTTGAATTCACAAAAGTCACTTTAATTGTTTTGTGTTATGAATAAGTTTTAGTTGTACGAAAAAAATATTATTATATAAATCCTAGTTAGAAATTAATTTCAACACTGCCGCTTTAGGTTAATCCTGTAAAGGTAGTAGTTTGTATGTTAACTAAATAAAATAAATAAAATAAATATACTTGATTTTTTCGTAAGCTATTTATAATTGTCGCCTATTTTATACATGTATTGTGTATGTCCTTGTTGGTTGTCCTTTTAAAATAAAATAAAAATAACATAAAAAATAATTACAATCTACTTAATAAATACACTTCACGCCTTTTAATCTCAAAGCGGGGTTGGCAGAGACATTTGTTAAGTATGTGGCCATGGTTCACCTAGTGCATTTGACCCAACGTTACAGCGGGTGAGCCTATCGCCGTTATAGGGTTCACACACCTGTGGTGGTGTGCAGGTTTCCTCACGACGTTGTCCTTCATCGTACAACCGTTGCGTAGATAGGCTCTGAAAAAGAGTCCCATTGGTACACGTCCAGTAGCCGGACTCCGTTCAACTGGACCACAGACAATTTAATTAGATTTTCAAGACCCCAAGTTCCAGTTGAACAGATTAACTCTTTTAGGGCTTGTACATATATTTTTTTTCGTAACGTCTTGGATTGTTATTGTTATAAGATACGCTGAGACTGCATCTGTTCATGATAGAGTGATTCTTCAAGCTGTCCCCTGCAAATATTTGTTTTGCCATAGGAAGTCGCCTTTGCACCCTATTGGAAGAAATACAACTTTTAAACCACATTCCCTGGACTTCCACGTGTAATTCAAGACTAAAATTAGCCAAATCGGTCCAGCCGTTCTCGAGTTTTTGCGAGATTAACGAACATCATCATTTTTATATAGTAAAGATAACAAATAATGCATTAATTTCGACCAAATTTGATTACCATAAAAACGATTCTAGTAAGTTAATCTGAACCAGTAGTTCCTGAGATTAGCACGTTCAAACAAACAAACTCTTCAGCTTTATAATATTAGTATAGATGTATGTAACAGCTGAGAAACACTGTTAATAATAAAACAATAAATAATATTGGCAAAACAACGTTTGCTGGGTCAGCTAGTTGAAAATACTATTCATAGTAGGTACTTCGCTTTACTTTTAAGTCCTTGAGTAATGAACTCATAGTTGTTCCCCGAACGTTAGGTACTTCAAAGTTTTTTTGTTAAACTTTCTTGTGGTCAATAACAAGATTTATTATCAATTAATAGTGTTACTGTACATTGTGATGTATTTAAATAACACGAGGAAATGCTAAAATAAGCACGGATGTACAATATATAAATTCGATTAATCGGACGCTACAGTCAAAAACATAATTAAGCTCGCTCGGCTCTTGTGTTACCTAAATATAATTAATGTTGAATAAATCTATGCAAATAGGTTTTAGCACGACTAATTACCCTTCATCGCAAACCACATCTCTGCTTAACATCAGGCAGTATGGCAGTGGCGTGCACACCATATAGGTAAAAAGACACTGCCTACCTTGCTATTGTACCGACCTAATAATAGAGTTATTGCTAGATCTTTTTTTGTTGTACTCACGACATAGGCTGACGAAGGCCCTGTGTTTAGTGGGTGAGTAGATAGGTTACCTATATTTTATAAAGACAAGTTACCTATACATAGATGTCAATCCTTCGGAATAACTGCCTACCTTGTCGTAAAAGCCAGTGCACGCCACTGCAGGATGGTGAGCAAACACTTGTTCATTAAAAAAGCATATTTTTGCAAAAGACAGATAATTCTTTTTCAACCAAGATCTTCGACGAGCAGTAAGCTCAGTGACGATATATTGTATGCCATTTAAACTGTGACTGTGACTGTACTATTTTACATAATACCCCTAAAGCTGGGATTAATATTTATACATTTAAAGAATTGCGAGCCGCGACCATAAAAGGTTAAACTTTCCGGGAATAAAACGTACAGTCACAAAACTTCCCAAAAATACAGTGCACAATGAACTGGCACCCACTGTAGATCTGGCGATACCTACATAATTCCATTGCTAAATCAGAATTGATTTTATGATAATGAAAATTCATCACAATAAAATCATCTATTCTCCGAACCGAGTCACATACAAGTGAGTGATAAATTGGAATATTTTACTGTTATATTTTAACCCACTTTAAATTGTATTCTGCTGAGTTAGAAAAAACAAATTAAGTGTTCGACAGGAACATGGCGTGGGCTATAGAATAAAATCCTGAGTATCGTTCATAAAGAGTTCGTCAATTCAAATGGGAGTAATTATTTATTTATTTATTAACGTTTAATTATAATACCATTACAGGTTACCCTAATGCGATAATGTATCTTAAAAACAGTTAATTAAACTATTAGGAACTAAGGGCCTTACTAATAATGGCGGAATTGCTATTTCGAAGATACACAAAGCTCAACTTATCTTGTCAGTTGTATGTCAAATACGGAATAACCAGTTCAAGTAGACCTGTAATAACCGTAGTGTAAGTGAAAACGCGTTTATTGGTAAGTATATTTACATAAGCTTGAAACTTTAATAGAAAATCATTTTTTAAAGAAACGCGCACTGACATTACATTAATAAAAAAATTAATACACTTCACGCCTTTAATCCCAAAGAGGGGTAGGCAGAGGCACTTGCTAAACCAAGTACCCACGGTTCACCAAGCGTATTTAAACTAACGTGACAGGGGGTGAGCCCATCGCCGTTATAGGGTTCACACACCTTGTGGTGTGCGGGTTTCATCACGATGTTGTCCTTCACCGTACGAGCTTTGCGTTGCGTACGTAGGCTCTGAAAAAGAGTCCCATTGGTACACGTCCAGTAGCCGGACTCGAACCCGGGAGCTCCCGGTTACAAGTCTAGTATCCGACCAACTGGACCACAGACGCTCTAGACATTACATTAATAGTTTAAAAATTACAGTTGATAGTTGCCTTCGGCTTAAAAAGGTATTTCCTAATCACCCCGTTTATATGTAGATGCACAGGAACATATTAGATCAATAGCTTATAATAATGCTAATTGAAATCTTGGTACAAATCAGTATTCACATTACCTGATAAATAGTGTAGCATTTTCCATCGGCAGGCCAGTACAGCATGAGCCATCCCCTGGGATGGTTGGCGCAGGGGTTGCGGCGCGCGTCGGCCCACGGCGGCGGCAGCACCGCGGCCTGGCTGACGCACACCAGCGCCAGGAACACCCACCACACCATTATTAATAACTATGTCATCCTTGATCGCCTACGACAAATTCTAAACCACAAGTTTGTCTATGACATTTGTCTTTTTCATATCACTGCACACATGTACATTATTTTTATCACAAGCACGGTAGTTCTTTGGTACGCCACTGCAAGTTTATTCACATTATCTCGAAATGTTTTATAGTCAAATATTTCGAAAATTATAAATTGTCACTTGAATTTTACCAAGTTTTACGAAACCTCTGTCGATATTTTATTACAGTGCAGATTCTCATTTACAAGATTAGCAATTTCTTTTATTATTTTGGACGGCTTTCGATGATAGTATCTCTATTGTTCTGTTTCGTTGCTCCAGATTTATTATGCTTAGTTTCACATCTCGTGCAGATCATTAGGTATAACAGTATTCTAATTTTTTTTATATTACAGCGGACAGCTAGAAATCAAGTTGGAATTAGCAATTGGACTGTATAATTTGGACTTAGAATACCCTTAGCATATAGTTATGACTCAGTTGCGAGCTACGCCGACATCTTACTGATCGGACTGAATTAATTCACTGCACAATTGCACACGTCTATGTGGAAAGATCAATACGGAGAGATAGAAAAAATAACTCGCAAAAAGTAGAAGAATATTCAACCAACAATAGTCCCGTTTCCGTACAACATCAAGATAACTGTTAAAACTTCTACAACGTAACGTTTATAGTTGAACTGTAAATCACGATATAGCTGTATCTCATGTCCAGCATTTTCCTAATCACTTATATTCGTACTTAGTTTCGTTGCTCGCAATGCAAAATCTAAGTTAAGCAACACTTATCGCAGACACCTATTTGTTCATTTGTGCACCTTTACACATTTGATGTAGCTATCGCGGTGACAGTAATCTTCAAGATGCCTTTTGAATTTGTTGATTAGTTGACACGGCTACACGTAAAGAATCGAGGCTCGGACTTCAACCCGGTAATATTCATACAAGACAAATCAATGAATGACCGGTCAAGAACGTGTCGGACTTTGAGTATTATAGGGTTCAGTACAGTAGTAACTTGCTCTCAGTAAATCAGATAATATGTTGTAAGTTTCCTAATATCGAGCCGTGATCGCCGATTTATCGTAAGCGACAATTTTTGACAAATTCTGTTTTTCATCTAAGTGGCGTTTTTAATTGTAACGCTTACTGTAATAGTGCATTACTTTCTTTTTATACATCATATGTCAATATAGTTTTCTTCAAAATTTTAGATCTGTGTGTCGTCAAGCGACACTAATGAAGGGCTTGTAAACAGAGAGGAATGCAGTAATTGTTATGTAACCTACCCACTTATTGTTTTATTTTATTTTTCTTTGTTTGTTTTCATTTTATGTTTTTGTAATTAATTTGTTTCATGTACTGACTTGTGATTTTTCAATTTTTTGTTGTTTTTTTGCTGCATTTACCAAAGATGTACCTACCTAATGTGTTGCATGAATAAATTACTTTTCTTTCTTTCTTTCTTTCTTGTACGTGCAAAAATATATAAAAAAACCTTCTCCTTTAAATGTAGGTATATAATGTACTCATATTTTGTCGCTTACGATAAGTTGGCAGTCATGGCTCGATATTATATGAATGTGTATAACGGTTACAGGTACCTACTTTTTCAGGGAAAGGAAATTTGACTCTGGCAGAAAAAAAATTGTAGCTACCTGTATTGTAAATGTTGAATACCTATTTCGCAACTATAAGGGTTCTTTGTCATAAATACGGAATAAACTTCTCGGTAAAAGAAGGTGTTGGGAACAAATACTCTATTTATAGGGCCTTACCTGCTTGACCATCACGATAGCTATAGAACCTATAAAATAATTTGACAAATTTTCTCTTCCAAAATAAAAATATTAGGTACGCTATTTACCTACGAGATATTGGTGTGTAAGTATCTACTTTTATACGTAAAAAAAAATAAAAACACTTCACGCCTTTTAATCCCAAAGGGGGGTAGGCAGAGGCACTTGCTAAAGCAAATGCCCACAGTTCACCAAGCGTATTTAACCCAACGTGACAGGGGGTGAGCACGTCGCCGTATACGTTTACGGCATAAAAGCTTCGTGTACAAAATGGCTTACCCGAATTTTGCTGTCCGTGAAGCTAGGTAATCTACAAAATTTTGCTGTCCGTGAAGCTAGGTAATCTACAAAATTTTGCTGTCCGTGAAGCTAGGTAATCTACAAAATTTTGCTGTCCGTGAAGCTAGGTAATCTACAAAATTTTGCTGTCCGTGAAGCTAGGTAATCTACAAAATTTTGCTGTCCGTGAAGCTAGGTAATCTACAAAATTTTGCTGTCCGTGAAGCTAGGTAATCTACAAAAATTTTGTGTCCGTGAAGGCTGGTAATCTACAAAATTTAGCTGTCCGTGAAAGCTAGGTAATCTACAAAATTTTGTGTCGCGTGAGCTAGGTAATCTACAAATTTTGCTGTCCGTGAAGCTAGGTAATCTACAAAATTTTGCTGTCCGTGAAGCTAGGTAATCTACAAAATTTTGCTGTCCGTGAAGCTAGGTAATCTACAAAATTTTGCTGTCCGTGAAGCTAGGTAATCTACAAAATTTTGCTGTCCGTGAAGCTAGGTAATCTACAAAATTTAGCTGTCCGTGAAGCTAGGTAATCTACAAAATTTAGCTGTCCGTGAAGCTAGGTAATCTACAAATTTTGCTGTCCGTGAAGCTAGGTAATCTACAAAATTTAGCTGTCGCTGAAGTTAGGTAATCTACAAAATTTTGCTGTCCGTGAAGCTAAGTAATCTACAAAATTTAGCTGTCCGTTGAAGCTAGGTAAGTCTACAAAATTTTGGCTGTCCGTGAAGGCTAGGTAATCATACAAAAATTTAGCTGTCCGTGAAGCTAGTAATCTACAAAATTTAGCTGGTCCGTGAAGTAGGTCATCTACAAAAATTTGCTGTCCGTGAAGCTAGGTAAATCTAACAAAATTTTGCTGTCCGTGAAGCTAGTATCTACAAAAATTTTGCTGTCCGGATAGCTAGGTAATCTACAAAATTTAGCTGTCCCGTGAAGCTAGGTACATCTACAAAATTTTGCTGTCCGTGAAGCTAGGTAATCTAACAAAATTTTGCTGTCCGGAAGCTAGGTAATTACATAAAGTTTTGCTGTCCGTGAAGCTAGGTAATCCTACAAAATTTTTGCTGTCCGCGTGAAGCTAGGTAATCTACAAAATTTTGCTGTCCGTGGCTAGGTAATCTACATTTAGCTGTCCGGTGGAAGCTGGTAATCTAACAATTTAGCTGTCCGGTGGAAGCTAGGTAATCTACAAAATCTTTGCTGTCCGTGAAGCTAGGTGAATCTACAAAATTTTGCTGTCCGTGAAGCTAGGTAATCTACAAAATTTTGCTGTCCGTGAAGCTAGGTAATCTACAAAATTTTGCTGTCCGTGAAGCTAGGTAATCTACAAAATTTTGCTGTCCGTGAAGCTAGGTAATCTACAAAATTTTGCTGTCCGTGAAGCTAGGTAATCTACAAAATTTAGCTGTCCGTGAAGCTAGGTAATCTACAAAATTTAGCTGTCCGTGAAGCTAGGTAATCTACAAAATCATTTCAGTAACAGACTGTCATCACGAACAGCGATCTTAGTTCTTTTTGTAAGTATAAAATTCTTGGTGAGAGATTGTAGCGGTGAATAATGACGACACAAACTTACTTAACTTACTTGGCTTCAAAAAAGCAATAAAATCGAAGCTAACCATTACACGATGAGCACTGTCACTAATTTACTATGTTAATAATTTTTGTTAATCTTTTTTTTTCCTTGTTATTCGGCTTTGTTGTATCTAATAATTTAAGTTAGCATACGCCGCTAATGCATGCTGTGGCAACCTGTAATTAAGTCAACGCTCGCCCATGTTTTTGTTTGTTAAGTTTCTGTAATTTTTTTCTCTGTGTATGACTTGTTGGTTGTCCTAAATAAATAAAATAAGTAACCTAGTTTCACAGGAATTGCATCGTAAACCTCTCAGCTAGGCTGATTGTCGATTGAACTAGAGTATTGTAATGCCGTGTGGTCACGGCGAACAGAACACATGTGTCACCCACCATCCCAGCCCAACTATTCCCGTCATGAAGGTCGTAAGAAATGACTGAGGGAGCTCTGAGACCGCGCGAGTTAAAATGACGGAAATCATTGGGGATAGATATATAGATACTGACTGCAGATAATTGTCTGCTTTTTCAACTATTTAATATTATAAAGTGGTGTATCCTTTTGAGTTATACCTATTTCAATTTTGTTTATACGGTATAGACATTTGCGATATATCCGAAACGTTTTTTGTTTTGCATATACATTACACTACAAACAGTGATTCCCTGCTATTATATGCATATATTATAAATATAAACCTTCCTCAAGAATCAGTATGTTGGAAAAAAAATCACATCAAAATCGGTTGCCTAGTTATAAAGATCTAAACATTAATATTAACGTCAGTCAACTCCACAGCATGGTAAAATAACTTAGGCTGCTCAATGCTGATTTAAAGTTTCTAGGTGATAGCAAATTTCACAGGACATTTTTTTATATGTATAATCGATTCTCTCACATTTGTAATAACTCAGGCATATATTTCTTTTTCCACGAGTAAGAGTATTTAAAGATTTTTTCTCGATAACTCGTTTTGCTAACATAAGAAAAAGTTGTTTTAGCAATGTTTCGTAACTACTACTTAAAATAAGTAAGCTCTAAGAGAAATCATAATCCAAGTTTAAATACTTAGTTTTAGCTTTAATTAAGATACTTGAATTTAGCCCAGTTTTCGTTTAGGATTTAAGATAATTGAAAGCCTGAATACCTCAAAAACGAAAGGCAATAGGTGCCTTTTTACGTACGTAGAAATGTGCGCCTTTCGACAAGGAATCCAACGGTGCAAAAACATGAAAATAAAATAAAATGATACTTGAATTTACTTTATGCAGCCGAGTTACGGGCCAGTATTCAAGTAATAACTCAGTACGGAATATACAGGGCGTCCCAAACTTATGGGACAGAGTGATACATAGAAGAGATAGACAGGATGTTTGTAATTTGGAGTTTAGAAGTTCATTTTTTTTTATTCCACGTTTTGTATTAGCCTACACATAGGAAAGAGTATATCAGTAACTAACAACATAGCTATTCGTTTCATTTCTCATAATAACTAATGCTAGCAATGGGAAATTTTCTTTGACATTTTTCGGGCTTAGAACTGTCACACTTTCCAAACAAAGTTTGACAGTAATTACAGTTCGTAGCCCTAAAATCTGTCAGAAAAACGTCAAAGAAAATTCCCCATTCTCAAAACACTTCGGTGACATTTGAATTTATATTTGATATAATTTAATGCGCGGTTCGTAAAAGTATCTTACTCATACTCAAACATAATTTATCTTACTCAATCTTATCGATTAGTTGATATGAAGACGGGACATATACTCGAGTTGCGTCAAAGATTTTTATTTGACGTTGTATAGGATGAGTCGCAAATACCCTAATCTATGGACTCAACAGGTTCTACACAAACAGCGGCTTCGGCACATGTATATGGGAATAATTGACACAATACACTCGAGGTATTAAAATGTTTGGTTTGTTGAAATAACATTACATTCCCGCGACTGTAGACGTCTATATATATTAATAATCATATTACAAAGAGGAATGATTTCGTTGTTTGTTTAGATTGAATTGGCTCGGAAATTATTTGACCGATTTAAAAAAATATTTCACTGTTGGGAACCTGCACTATCCCCGGTGAACATAGGCTATATTTTATTCAGAAATTCCAATGGGATCATAAAAAACATGAGTAAAACCACGCGGTACAGCTAGTAATAAATAATAGTCATAATATCTAAATTCACAGTGCGGTCAAATCCCTATTGGGGAGGAGATTGCACAACGCAAATGGCGGTGGATTGGTCACACGATCCGAAGAGGGAAATCCAACAAGGCGAGCATCGCGTTCGAATGGCAGCCTGGGGGAGGTCGACGCAGACCTGGACGCCCCGTGCACACGTGGCGGCGCACCGTCGACGCCGAGCTGAGAGCGCGAGGGCTGAGCTGGTGCGATGCCAGAGCAGTCGCAGAGGACAGGACGGCGTGGCGCCATCTTGTAAAGTCCCTTTGTACCACTGGGGTACCATAGAACTTAAGTAAGTTAAGTATAATATCTAAAGTGTAACAAAGAGGATCGTTTCGTTAATCGAAAGTAAAGAAAAACACATTCCAATTTGTGAATCGCACTCCATTTGTAAGTACGTCTAAGCGAGCTTCATTCAATTTAGCAATTCAATTCTCTTTGGAAACCAGATTCCAGATTTTACTAGTTCTTTACTACACATATATTTTTTCAATTGGAATATCGATTGTCAAATTGAGAACAACATAAAACGTGAGAATGCTAACGTTTGCGTAAAACAATAACACGGATTGGCGAAATACAATTTCTAACGCCTCACGTATAACCTTTATTTTCTACAGAGAATTACAAAGGGGTATTGATTTTCGTCTGAAGAGGGAAAGGAAGTGCAAAAGTAGGAAACTTACCTGCCAAGTTACGATGCTTACTTACTTAAGTAAAGAATGTATCTATCTAATTGAGAGGCAAGTGGAAGATAGATAAAGTGTACCAGAGAAGCTAACTTCTAATTTACTGGGTAATTCTAAAGGAACGCGTATAAGATAAACTGAACTTTAGTGCCTTCCAAGTTAAACTTGAAAATGAAAACACAAATTTTAATAACATTCACTCATTCAGTCATCGTTGTCATTATTGAAAAAGTTGTTTGTTATGCTTCATTCATTCTCTCATACGTATCACATGTAGAAAATACAGCACCTGGATGGAACCACGACACGTTGATGGAAAACAAGCTTTAAAATGTGATCACGAAAACTTTTAAAAAATATATGTATTTTGTTGGATACATTAATCCATACTAATATTATAAATGCGAACGTAACTCTGTCTTGCTTTCACGCCAAAACTACTGAACTGATTTAAATGAAACTTGGTATACAGATAGTTTAGAGCCTGAGAAAAGACATTACATATATTTTTAATTGAAAAAAAAAATGTACATGATTTATATGGACAAGACTGTGTTTGTCGGATCAGCTAGTCTTAGCAAGAATGTAGAAACAGAAACAGAGAGAGCATAAAAACTGTTACTTTTGTAACTACATTACATCCATTGCGCATTCAACCTGAACCCATGCTACATTTAATATCAATACCAATGGTTTCATTGCAAAAAAATTGTTCCCGCGATGTCTACAGTATGTCGTATTCCGAAACGTCTAACGCGAATTTACACGTTATTACGTTCATTATTTGAACCTCTACATTTAAAATACTTTTTTCAATACCTCCTACCTACCCTCTTTAGAAATCCGCGCCTACCTAATTGGTGAACGTTAACACACCATTCTTATTTTGACTTAGTTACTAAAACTTGCATAACAAGTCTGCGATGTCTGTAACTTGTCTGAAATTATGACTATTAGCATGCATTTAAAATTTTTGGTATCGTTCCTTTTAAAATTGGTGTACCTGCCTGGTGTACCCTACATCTTGCCTTACGTTCATTTGATTAATAAGTACCGCGCGTGTATTTATTGTAACATTCTCCGTAATAGCTCTCGCTATTCATCGTACTTCTTGACCTTGGTTTAATCGAGCGAATCTTGAATTTACATTTCTAATACATATTTATATAAAGTGAGGGGCCGTAGCCTAGAGGTCAGGTCACCAGACTTGCTACCTCAAACTAGACATTGTTAGATTGCGCCATAACTTCGAAACCTTTAGAAACAAACCATTCAACAAAAGTTTTATTATGAATTGTCCGCTGATAAAGACCTGAAATTTTTCTTACGCTCTTTCGGACAAACATCAGGAATGTAGGAAATACTGTACTACATGCCTAAGTTACAAGTCTCTAGAACTTGAATTTCCGCAATGCTTTATGACTAGACTAGCGGCCCGCTCCGGTTTCGCACGAGTGCAATGCTAATACTAATTGTTTCCCTGCCATATTATGCATGTGTCTATTTAAAAGACGGCAACAAAACAATTTTATAACTTTAAAGATATAAGCATAATAGGCACAGGTAGCGGAAAGCGAAAGCTTTTTATACTAGTGATACGTTGATACGTAAGTAAATGAGTGTTTTTTTGTTATCTTCCTAAAGACTCCAAAAATGCTATGGATATTGTTCATCTGATGTTATACATTCGTATTCAGTTCCATTCCCAATATTCAGACACTGACATCGACCAGCTCTCTGTCCTGACGATCCTAAAGTGATTGGCCTGAGGCAATTCGATTAGCATAGCCGGCTCCGTCCCGACCCTTTATCGATACACGAAGGACAATTGCCTGTTCACGTTAATGTAATGGACATCAATTTCTTATCCACACTACATCGTTGTACATTGTACATTCATGTTGGCAATTTTTTTTCTAGGGGTCTCCCCAAGGTTCACAATTCGTCGCCGCTACAATAATCCCGTTGTAGAAATATCAAACACTTTTTTTTTTAATTAGAGAAATAATAGTGAATATCTAGCAGTTAATATTTAACAGTTTCACACGTTCAGAGCGATATTGTATTGCACTTACTCACCACTCCAATATTCCACAATAACCACAAACATTTTCTACGTTTATTTTAATACCGTACCTACATAATGGCAAGTGTCACAGTTTTTTTTTTAATGCAAATTAGAACTATTTATATAGACCCCAAAAAAAGAAAAAAATTATCAAATTAAAAAAAAGCACCTATAGGAATGGCCGAAAATTGATGAAGATGATTGGTGATATTGTGAGGTTGTCTGGTAGATAATACTTTGGTATGAAGTCCACCCAATTGTAGGTACTTATAGTGTATTTTAAAAAATCACATTTTTTAAATAAAAAATAGCTTTAAAACTTATTAGAGTGTACGTTATTCCAAGAAGTAAACAGTTTTACTTGTTTCGCAAGCCGCACGTGGTGAGTCTGCGCCCGGGCACGCGCGCACGAGCGCCGCGCTTCTAACTCCGATTGACACTGAAGTATGTATGAAGGAACAGAATAATTTACCATTCAAAGTAACCAAACTTCTCGTCATTCATCTAACTGTGCCGTTTAAAATAATGAAAACATTTTTTTATTTATTTACACACACACTTATACATCTTTACAGGTATTAAGTATCCCATTACGATATAAAAGTAACTCTAGGTTTGAGCAGTTTATAAAACTATAGACTATCAACTAATAATTATTAACAACTAAGAAATAATACATACATGCTAAAGTACATTAATATATAAATTTAGGTAACTAATCATTAAGACTACAGTACATAATTGCATTAGTGAACTCGTTTACCGAACATGTAAATATATCGCACCTAAGGAGCAAAAACGTCACTTATGCATTTTTTGGCAAAATTTCAGAAAACATGCGTTAAGTAGCTCTATACTTGGTGCGTTACTGTCACTTGTATAGTATGCTCCGTTTCCTCGTAAGTAAATTATTGAGAGGTAGTTTTCTTTAGTAGAGAAATGCTGTTTCATATTACGGGACTTTTAATTGTCAAACACTTGTACTGCAAAATGACTTCTGCTACAGAAGTGACGTTATAGCACCGTAGGTGCGATATCAATACCGGAGCTGGACAAAGTGTTGAGCGTGCGGATAGCTCGCGTGAGTGGCGCGTCGCGCAGGAGGTTGGTGCGCGCGACATAGGGGACCTATTGTCTTAATGCGAAATTATGAAGTTTATCTGACAAAATTCTGTTTCTACTTTCTTCTACATTATCATTAGGTACATATTACATACATAGTATAAAACAAAAGTCGCCTCCCGCTGCATGTGCATGTTTATACGCATCTTTAAAACTACACAACGGAATTTGATGCGGTTTGCTTTAGTAGATAGAGTGATTTTTGAGGAAGGTTTATAAATGTATAATACAAACACTGTTAGTAATGTATATTGGCAAAACAACGTTTGCCGGATCAACTAGTATGTTTATATAAAATTTTGTATAATGAGACATCCACGACAAAAAAGTAGATGAAGATGTAAAATTGGCCTTAGATGATGCGTGGTAAGCGCTGGTTATCCTACTTCATATCAAATGCCTGTGGTGCCAATAACAAAATCCAGAACTGCTCCAGTCGAATGCCCCAACGTCGAAGAATCAGCGCAATACCAACGCGACGTCTTACTCGATGCATCAAAATTGTTATAAAACCGACTCTCACTAGAACGGAAGCCTAGGAAATCTTGGATAACTTGGAGTGAGGAACCACGAAGTTTTAATGATCGAAAGACTCATGACCGAATGTTAGTTTTTATTACTTTTAAACTTTACCGGTATCAATAAAAACAACAGTTATTTTTTTGTCGAAATAAAAAATGCACTTCGCGCCTTTAAATCATAAAATTAACTCATCCAGTATGCCAGTCCTTCTCTCCCTTGGTAGTAACTGGTATAAAAAATATTTACTCTTCGTTTTATACACAAAATAAAAAAAGGAAACTTATGTTTTTTCGACTATGTAGGGCACCTACTTATTTATTTTTTATTAACAAACAAGTTAAATGGAACTTTACGATAGGACGCCTTTGAGTGTTTATTTTCGTTCCTAAATCAACATGACAGTTTTCTAATAGACGCGTTAACTTAGGCTTTAGCTATATTTGTCTCTCTTTTCTGTGTTATTTTTTGTTATGCGTACTATTTCTATTGAAACTTCTTGTACTTTTTTTTTTAATAGCCCATTGGATCCCACTGCAGGGCAAAGGCCTCTCTTCCCTTTCTCCCCTCTTCCCGATTCGGCGCTGATGTCCACCAGTTTTTGTTCTGGCGGACGATCTCGTCGCACCATCTCTTCCTTGGGCGGCCCCGTTGTCTTTTGCCGTTCGTTGAAAGTAGTACAAGAAACTTCTTGTACTACTTACTATTAAAATATTAGTGGTAGCCTATAAGTCGGGCAACATGTTACATTGTATAATTAAAATGTTCATTATAGTATGTAAGTATACGTGTGTGTTGTATACCTTGTTGGCTGTCCTTAACTTAAAAAAAATAAATAAACTACATAAGTGTACGGTTTTCTCTCATGAACTGAATAGTACATCAGTTTAAAGGAAATTATCCGAAGCCCCAAGTTATCTCTTGCATATTTGCTTACTAGCGGACCCGGCGAACTTCGTTCCGCAAAGTTATGCTTTCATCTGAAACACGTTTTATTAAGCAGACATCCAATAATCCAAGAAATATGAAGCATTAGTAGGATTCGATGTTCTTAATAATACTCTCAGCTGTATATATACGCAGAAATTAAAACTTTGATAGCGCCCCATTCAGAACTGGCAGCAGCGCGGCGGCGGCGGCGATAATTGTTTTGCGTATTGTGTTTTATTTAACCTCTGATAATTTAGAGAAATCAAATGCTATAAAGGGCAATAATAATCTACATTAAATATTATATTTAAATATTGTGTTTTATTTGATAAAGATTTATGGTATCTATGCCAAAACAGCTTTGCAAATAACTCGTCATTTTTTTCATGATTTATTTACATTAAAATGATTATTGTGGATTAACTGTAATAGATAAGCATATACCATCGCGGACATTTTTATAGAACTTTTTAAAACCTATTATTGCTTAGAACTTAGTTTTACCGTACCTTGGCAGATTAAGCCAGCGCATGCAGGAATATACCGCAAGTTATTCTAGATTATAAGCTACAATGCTGCCAAGTTTCATCAAAATCCGTCTAGTACTGTCTGCGTGATAGAAGGACAAACATCTATCCATACATCCAGACATCCATGACATGATGACACACATAAAAACTTACTACTTACTACATCCAGACATACATAAAAGCTTTCGCATTTATAATATTAGTAGGATAGGATAGGATTAAGGATGCAATACGTCAAGGTCTTATAATGTGAATGTATGATAATTATAGGCCGTTTTTGTTTTGAGCGCCTTTTTTTGATATTGAGATTCATCATGTGAAATCCTCATCTGATGAAAACGCGTATTGTAACAGTTGTGTGGATCACGGTGAAGTACATTTAGACGACTACATTTTCTTGCACTTTTTAATTAGTGCAGTAATTGAAAGCTATTAACAACCCACCATGATTTACTATTAAAAATCATAATTCCAGTCTTAGTTTACACGACGCAAGAAACTTTCCTCTCTTATCTGTTTTTTTTATAAAGGTTTCTTTACTTAAGGAACTGATTAAGTGTGCAAGTTTAGCTAACCTAGTTTTACTATCCTGGAAATATCCCAAAGTTAACTCAAGGCAGTGGCGGGCCGTCCATAGAAGCTAATAAGCTCTGCTTACCCCGACCAAATGCCTAAAAATAGCGTAGTTAAGTATCTACTCATATGGGTAGGTATCTACAAAGAAAAAATACCTTCTTATCTATTTATTTATTTTAAAATCTTTATTGCAGAATAATACAATTGGCGGACTTAATGCTAAGGCATTTTCTACCAGTCAACCCAAGTTGTGGTAAAAAGTTCTATGTGCAGTAGAGAATGTAAATAAAAAAACACAAAGAATTAAAATACAATAATGGAACTAGCAGTGGACAAGTATGGGCTGATGATGATGATGATGATGATGAATGGAACTAAATACGTCACATACCTATAAATGATCATACACAATACAAAAAAGACACATACATAAACAACACTTACATTAAACGACACGACATAATTTAAATCTATCTATCAATCTACTACAAAATTTATTAGTATCTATCGGAATTATTTTAAGTAAACTAGGAGCAAACACAACGTATTATGAGCTAGTTTCTTGTCTTTTAGTGTATTTACTTTGTTAGTTAGGCAGAATAATGTATTATGTAGTCCTCTGGGAAGAGGAAGGCATCCACATTCCACAACGACCTGTTCTGTTCTGTTTCTGGCATACAGCGCCTGAATCAGCTGTGGGACGTAACGTGATTAGATATTAATTTTTCCAATGAGGTAAACTAGTGATTGATGTTGTCTTCTTGTCGTAATCTTCTATTGAAATATTTTGTAGTCTGGCAAAAAATTGGTAGGTATTTCCGATCGTATGCAGCGGCGGCTTATTTTGGTGCCTACTTAATGTTATTTTAGTGTCGTATGTGAGTAGGTACAGCTTGCTGCTAGGAGACAGCTTACCCTGATGAAAATTCGCCACTGACTCAAGGGTATGTTCAAGTGCCCACTGGTCAAGCACGCCACCGTGTAGTAGGTACGATAGTTAGTGCCTACAATGTTCTTTGTTTAATTTTACTTATGAATTTACCACGCGGCTTTATTGTTACAGCAACTGTTATTGAAATGCAATTAAAATTATCTGCCACAGTTTGTAACAATATTTGTGTTAAAGTGAAGACAGATCTTTGTTTGTGTATTACATGAAGATTCATTCATTCGACGCTCGCCCGTCGAACATTGTCTGATTGCACCGGTCAGCGTCGACACACAGAGTGAAACGGAATGACCTATATCTTGACTGACTACTGAGTCTATTTTTTTTTTTTAATTTTATAGTTCCTATGCGTACCTACAACATGATACTTATTCCTATGTTAATAAAACTGAAAATTTAATACAAACTGTAAAATATTCTCATCTAATAAAACGTATAGGTGCGTCGAATAGAAAAATAGGAAATAATGCATAGTACATATACGTGTACTGGCTCCATTTCAGTAGGTGTAAATGCCCCGGGACGAAAAAATAAGGACCCCTACAGTACTCAGCACAATCAGCTGATCGAGTTTGTATGTAGAGATCGATGGACACAGTAGGATCTACAAAAACAGTATAGACTTTAGATTAAAATGTACCTACCTATTATTTCCGATTTGTCCTGTATTTATGCCAACTCTACTTAAGATACCGTTGTAAAGTATGAAGGTTGAGGAATTATTGGGCAGTGTGCCAGACTACCTTACACATATTAGGTAGGTACCATTTTACTTAGCAATCTATTTATTGACACCTCGAAATATTTCCACAGCACTTTATAAAAATAGATTTATCTTGAAGCGTTTAAGATCTTCCGAGGTAGAGATATACCTGCATGTCCGGAGGACATGGGGTTAGCTGAATATTAATAAAATATTTGTAACCTACATACCATATCAGTGTATAGAAAGTGCTTCTGCTTCCCCATCTTTGGGTTTAAAAGGGGGAAATGTGAGGATTTTTAGGTAGGTTTGTTTAACTCGTTCGGTTAAGACTACTACTAGTTTTTACTGCTAGTTTACTAGTTTTTATGACACTTCACACACAATGCCTGAAGACAAAAGTCATCAATCCGTGTGTCCAACCTGTAATGACATCCGGAGCTGAGACGCGGACACTGACGGCACGGCTGGCCCACAAGCTCAAAGTCGCACAGCAGCGTGCTATGGAAAGGGTTATGCTCAGCGTTTCTCTGAAGGATCGAATCAGAAATGAAGAAAGTCATCGACATAGCTCATCGGTTTAGCAAGCTGAAGTGGCAGTGGGCCGGCCATATTAGCCGTAGAACCGATGACCGTTGGGGCAAACGAGTTCTCGAGTGGAGACCGCGTCTCGGCAAACGGAGTCTAGGGCGCCCTCAGGCAAGGTGGACTGATGATATGCCCAAGATGGCTGGCAGAAGTTGGATGCGAGAAGCCGAAAACAGATCACAGTGGCGTGCAATTGGAGATGCCTATGTCCAGCAGTGGACAAATATGGGCTGATGATGATGACACTTCCTGTGTCACTATAATAACATCAAAAAGGTAGGGTTGTTAAACTGCTTTTTTTAATTCCCCGCATTGTGGCCATAGTAAAAGTTGTTCATATTGACGAGCCCAACAAATTTCTAAGAACATTCCTCGGGGTCCTCTTACACGCAATATTGTAACAAGTAAACAATTAACATGAATAGCTAGAACCTTAACCATAATATATACTTAACTTTTTTGACGTTCCTACGGGAACTAAATTAGATTCCGGGATCTTACCTTCCAGTGTATAAAGTATCTACGTGCCAATTATCAAAAAAAATCTGTCCAGCAGTTTTGACGTGATTCGCGGACAAACAGACACATTTTAAGTGGTACACCGGAATCTTGGCAGAATGCACTATCAATTTGGCCTTCAAAAACCTAACAACGAGGTAGCATAACCATTACCTCACATTGGTTACAACAATCGGCACCAGCTACTTACTAGATAGTTGACCCGAATTCATTGCGTTGTTACCAACAACTCTATTGTAAGAAACTGTGATCGTGGACTACTTTCAAGAAGAAAAGAAAGATAACAAACGGTACCTATTACATGTAAATACTCTAGCCGATTATTTTATGTGCGCTCAGCACGTTAGGATCATGTTAATGATTCTATACAAAACGTCAAACTAACCAGGTAAATAGATACATAATGAACAAGTGTGCTCCATCGTAGACCACATCGCTGCTTAACATCAGACAGGATGATGGCCGAACGATTGTTCATTGTGTTAAAAAAGACATAAGGTGTAGATACACACAAGAGCGAATTGTTTTGAATCATCATCATCATCATCAGCCCATACTTGTTCACTGCTCTCTGTTTTCGGCTTGAATAAAGCAGTTTATTTCGAATACCAGAGTCTTTACAACAACATAATTTTAAACAAATTAAACCGTTTAAAAGAGAACGACGTACGGTTTTCTCGTGTCATTGTCAGAACTAAAAACAAATTAAATGGGACCACACGGGAAGCATCAACTTCCAAACAAAAATAGAGTCGTCAAAATCGGTTTAACCAGTTTAAGTTCCAAAAAAAACCAGGCGGACTTAGAGCCTCCTCCTTTTTTAACCACCGACGCAAATACGACGGGGTGTTATAAGTTTAACGTGTCAGTGTGTGTGTGTGTCTGTCTGAGGCAACGTAGCTTCCAAACGGATGATCCGATTTTAATGCGGTTTTTTTTTTGTTTGAAAGCTGATTTTAACAAGCGAGTTCTTAGCTATGTTTAATCGATATCTGTTCACCCACTATAAAGTTATGGGGGTTAAAAATGGGATTAACATTTTTACTTGAATAAATATGTCGAAGTGGGGTATCAAATGAAAGAGGTATATTTAGAATCTGTTTATTCAAAAAAGAAGAAAGTCGGATAATTTGTTCAAAACTTATGAGGGTTGAAAATATAGTCGACTTTATACAAATATGTTCAAGTGGGGTATCAAATGAAAGGGTACGTAACGACACTAACATTTAAGATCGGGTTTTTTTTTAAATGCAATTTAATAGTTATCTGAAGTCGGTTAAAATGTTTCGCACACGGCCGATAAGATCACCAAGATAGTGACACTTAACTGTACGTACTGTCTCTGTTAAGACTTCAAGTTGGTGTTTAGATATTTCAAGTTGTCCCAAATGGTAATAAAGAACGGTAGAATATTGTATAGGGGCATAAACTGTGATCGAACAGTTTCGACGAGACTCCGTCGTCTGTCGATAGCCTATTACGCGGCGACCGAGTAAATACCGTTAAAACACACCAGTTTATTGACCGCCGCCACCGCCGTCGCTCCCGATCATGTAGAACAGGGTGTCTCAAAGTGTAGTTTGCTGGCCCCTAGGGGACCCCCTTTAGACGGTAGGGTGTTCGCGGAATAATTTCCGTGATTATGGACGGTTGGCTGTCAGAATTAAGATTAAAGCTGTGTAAAATGACTCCTCAAATTGATTCAATTTGCAACGAGAAATAAGCCCATTTGCATACCCATCCCATTAATATATTTTTCAGTTTTGTTACTTATTGTTTTTGTTAACTCTGAATACCGTAATTTTCTTCTATCGATAGTTTATTGATCGTATTTGGAGTTAGGGATTCGCGATCGTTTTAGAACTTATACAAGGGTACTTGGGGCAATAAGTTTGAGTGACCCTGGTGTAGAAAAAACTGAATAAGGAAATGGAACCCGTAGTCACCATGAATTTTTTAGATGTCAGAATTAAGATTAAAGCTGTGTAAAATGACTCCTCAAATTGATTCAATTTGCAACGGGAAATAAGCCCATTTGCATACCCATCCCATTAATATATTTTTCAGTTTTGTTCCTTATTGTATTTGTTAACTCTAAATTGAAAACCGTAATTTTCTTCTATCGATAGTTTATTGATCGTATTTGGAGTTAGGGATTCGCGACCGTTTTAGAACTTATACAAGGGTACTTGAGGCAATAAGTTTGAGTGACCCTGGTGTAGAAAAAACTGAATAAGGAAATGGAACCCGTAGTCACCATGAGGATTTTTTAGATGTTTACTTACAAGGCATGTAGATTTTTACGAATATAATGATTATTTACTTACGGTATAACTGGTATGAGACATTTGTAGAGAGCGACAGCCATTCATTTTCAAAAAGTCGGAATTGTTACGCTCCAGCAGTCCTTGACTGTATCTCAGATACACTTTGTACAGCGGTCGTACGGTGAAACAAAACTCCTTGAAAGTGACTCTAATACCCTTTTTAAACCGAAGTAAAGTATTTTTCTGTACCTAGCTGTTTATTGAGTCCGTTTTAGAAAGTGTCAGTGCCCCGGAAGACAAAATATTCGCTCTTTATGCAAAAAGATCAAATCATCAGCTGATCGAAATTTGTATCGATTGTTTTGTAGCAATTTCCGACTATTGGCACCAGAAATATACTCTGCTCTTAAAAGGTAACAAGGTAAGACAATAGAATGGGGCCCATGAGCTTGACCTAAATCACTATCGAAAATGAGAAGTAAAGGAAGGCTCCTATTTGAATAGATTCGTTGTTCCTGCATAATGTTCGTTCATAATAGCAGTATTCTAATAAGATGCCCATAGAAACATTCATGGAAAAGAAAAAAGCACACACCTGACTTGGCTGCATAGATTACTCGCCTATGCCTACTCGTTTTGAAATAAATGAAAAAAAATGTCAATCTGTCAGTACCGTATCAGTACTATTAAGTGTTGGTTGGTGCCAAAACAAAAAACAAGTTTGTTTCCAAAGTTTTAGCTAGGTTTAATAGTTATCTTGTTCTTTATATTATTTGTATTTAAAGTGTTGACTAGATTTTATTAAAATTTAAGTTTTTAATTTGTAACAGAATGGATCAACCAAGAAAAAAAGATGCGTCCGAAGGAGTATTGGTACGTGTACTACATAAAATAATCATAGTTTTCGAGGACCTCATACTCGAAGGTCCGCATGCCAAGTAGGCATGATGACTAATCCCTAATTCTGAATTCTAATTTTAACGTATTTTCATACCGCCTTGAACTTGAAATGTTGTATCACACTAGACACAAATTTGGCCTTTTATTACTGAATACCTGCCTTGTCTAATTATATACTTTGTTTATTCCAGCCTGTTGGAATTACAGCAATAAATGAAACAGCGCTAAGTAGCCAATTGGAATCACGATATGAATGTCCCATTTGTCTCAATTGGTTGAGGGAACCAGTCATAACTACATGTGGTCACCGTTTTTGTAAAAGTTGTATTGTTTCTTGGCTGCAGTAAGTACCAATTTCATATTTACTATCTCTAATATTAAGATGTGACAGTAATTTTGTTTATTTTGGTTTCATGCGACCTACATGAATTTTTAAATCTTAACAAATTGTCCACATATTTTCTAATGTAATAGGATCTTGGGCTAGTTTTTTTTTATTTTTATGAAATTCCCAATGGAACAGAATACACCATGGATAACACCGCTGTCTTTTATGACAAATTTGTCTGCATTGCTAATACCCACTAACCTAATCAAAAATCCAACACACTTGTATTATTTAAATGTAATAAATATGGTGTTTTACTTATTTTCAGGAACAGGGGTAGCTGCCCCATAGATAATATTAAACTCACAATGAAGGTGGACATTTTTCCTGACAATTTTACTCGGAGAGAAATAGAAGAGCAAAGAATGTCTTGTCCATTTTCAGCTAAAGGTATGATATATAGCTCATACGAAGATATTGGCAGGCAAAAATAGACACAATAGAATTTTATTGTTATGATGTCATGATAGATGTTCATTGGGTTTCCAATAAAGGCGATGTAACTTACACCAAGTTTTTAAGTATTTGACATACGTAGATAAGTTAAGTTGAGCGTGGTTTGGAATAGTAATTATGCTGTGTTTATTAGTAAGACTATTGTTGTCCTTCACCGTACAAGCGTTGCGTTGCGTACATAGGCTCTGAAAAAGAGTCCCATTGGTACACGTCCAGTAGCGGGACTCGAACCCGCGACCTACCGGTTACAAAGTCAAGTATCCAACCAACTGGACTACAGACGCTTATAATATTTAATTTTTAACAATTTCAGGCTGTACTGTCAAAGTGGCACCTTTGGACATAGACTCGCACATAGCGACATGCACTTACAATCAACCCGAACCATCACAGACTAATGTAAAAATACTGTGCTCCTTCCAAGCTTTGGGATGTAAAGACACGTTTGACAATCAGGATGAATTAAACCAACATTTACAAGGAAATATACAAAATCACATGAGTGTAAGTTGACTTATAGTTTAGTTTTGTTTTTTCATTGTATTTTACTCCAACTACTTTGAGGTTTGTGAGTTTGGCATCATGATATGTATATAGTTTATAGGTATTAGTGGCGAAGCTAGGAGGTAAGCCGCTGGTACAAGACAAGCACAGATCAGGCACATTAACAAATATTTTCAAGGAAATTAAGTAGTGTAGTGTAGGGACTTATTATAGCTCAAATAAGTAAGACAAATAAAAAATCTAAATAAGCATTGGTTAAGTGCCTATTTTTCACTACCGGCTTACCTCCTAGCTTCGCCACTAATAGGTATATTATTATGTATGTATACTGTCTTACCAACAATACCTACATGAGGTATTATCTCAAAGTCTAGATATTGCTACTCTGACATGGACAATAAAGAGTCATGTTTTTCCACATGCTGATCAGGGATATAAAAATATTGTATCGGCTGCCTTTCATCCTGGCATGTTGTAAGAGCCCTCTAAGGGATATGGAGAATTGGGGTAATTCATGCTATGAGCTAGCAACTTGTAACTGAAGGTCTACTGGCATTCTCCACTCCTTATTATGCTACACGTGGCCGAGGGGTGCATTTCATCCTAAGGCTCTGTCCACCCCCTTTTGCGGATTACGATCGTGAGTGTGTGTATGTTTTGACAGCGTACAGTAGTGCCATTCTCGTATTTTCGTCGATACTAAAAAAGTCTTAACTTAGTCCAAACTCACTTGTAACTATCGAATTTCAATTTCATGTCAAACGGCTCGGAATCGTCAAAGAGTATTCTCGTAAACAAACAAAACTAAAATTCCTCTTAAACAAACGGTATTCTGGTAATTTTTGAACTCGACTAAACTCGAGTGTTAGCTAAACCAAAACGTAATCGTGATCGAGCAAAATTACGCAGTTTGTTGCAGTATATCTGGAGGTCTTCAAATCGCGGGTTAATAGGTCCCTAATGAACAGGTGTGCTCCATCGTACCACATCGCTGCTTAACGTCAGACAGGGTGGTGGACAAAACGCTTGTTCAACGCGTTTTAAAATAAACATATTATACTTTAAAAAACTTTATTTACATGTTATAGCCATCCTTTATAATATGTATAATACGTTTATTACAGTATCTAATGAACGCGTACTCGGAGATGCGTATAAACAGCGACCTATCCAGTTCTGGTATCGACACAAAGGAACAAGAAGCCATGAGCCTATGGGAACCGGACAAATCATCAGGAGAGGGCAGCGCCAAACCACTTCACAATACTAATGCTCTAATTAGGTAAGTGTGCTACCCTGATTACTATACACATCACGGTTTTTATTCAAATAGCGGGGTAGGTTGAGGCACTTGCTTAGCAAAAACTGAACTGTCTTAAACTTCTTTTTTTTATCGAATGATTTTTCAATTAAAAAAATTATAATTGGTGAGAAGCCCATCGCATTGTATGTCTCTTAATGATAATTCTATAATTTATTATTCTGTCTGTGGTCCAGTTGGTCGGATACTTGACTTGTAAACGGGAGGTCGCGGGTTCGAGTCCGGCTACTGGACGTGTACCAATGGGACTCTTTTTCAGAGCCTATGTACGCAACGCAACGCTCGTACGGTGAAGGACAACATCGTGATGAAACCCGCACACCACAAGGTGTGTGAACCCTATAACGGCGATGGGCTCTACCCCCTGTCACGTTGGGTTAAATACGCTTGGTGAACCGTGGGCATTTGCTTACTCAGCAAGTGCCTCTGCCTACCCCGCTTTGGGATTAAAAGGCGAGAAGTGTATTTTTTTATTTTGTTTTATTATTAACACATGTTAACCCGGCAAACGTTGTTTTACCATTACACGTTATTGACAGTGTTTCTCTGCTATTATATGCATGAAATATACATAGAAACCTTCTTTAACCAATTAACACCTACTGTACCCGGAGACTGACAAGTTTTTTAAACTCTATTACTTGGTAATAAAAGTCAAAATCAATTAAGGAGTAAGTATTCTTCTGGGCGTTAATGGGTTAAGAAACATTTTATCGACAACTAATTGAGGAAAAAAATTATAACAAATTCGTAAACAATTTAAAAAAGTTTCTGATAAATAAATGTTTTTATCATATAAACAAATACTTCGAATTTAATATCCTTACATAATTAGTACTAAGTAAACATTTATATATTGAAACAAATAATTAAAAAGAAGTAAATAAATAAATAGATATAATCGATAAGTATTTAAGTTCATATACTTATAAGAATATAATAAACCTATGTAGGCATAAATATAAATATATACATATATGTATAATAATCTAAAGCGCCTTCCTCTCCCTTACTATAAGTAGTCATTTGCTGTGCCCACCAGGGTCCGCAATGTTGTCATGTACCTATGATACTATACATGCTTAATCTTAAGAACTTAACATTGTGGAATGCAAATAAATAATTTGAATTACAAAAAAAAAATTGCACCAAAATCCTTTGCGTCGTATACATAGGGATACATAGAAAGCGGGAGGCGATCAGGCGACTTTGTTTTACTATGTATTGATTGCTTCAGGGCGCTATATGAGCGAGTTGTGATATTGGAGCAGAGGAACCGGGAGCAAGACATCGTAATAGCGAACATCTCCAAACAACTCGGCGCGTTTGCCGTGGCCAAGAGGAAGCAGAACAACGAGCTGATACTCCGATTCTGTATGGGCAATTACATATGGAAGGTTGATAACTTCAAGGCGAGACTGGACGCAATGCTGAAGGACCATTCCAAAATGCTTTACAGCCCCGGGTTTTATACATCGCCCAATGGCTATAGGTAAGTTCTCTCAGTTAATGGTTTCACCATTCGTGGTATAACCGCCGTGACTTACATTGTATTGCACAAGTGTAACATACAATTGAACGGTGTATTTTGGATTCAGCAGCGTCTGTGGTCCAGTTGGTCGGATACTTGACTTGTAACGGGAGGTCCGCGTTCGAGTCCGGCTACTGGACGTGTACCAATGGGACTCTTTTTCAGAGCCTATGTACGCAACGCAACGCTCGTACGGTGAAGGACAACATCGTGATGAAACCCGCACACCACAAGGTGTGTGAACCCTATAACGGCGATGGGCTCACCCCCCTGTCACGTTGGGTTAAATACGCTTGGTGAACCGTGGGCATTTGCTTTAGCAAGTGCGTCTGCCTACCCCGCTTTGGGATTAAACGGCGTGAAGATTATTATATATATTTTGGATTCTTCTTACATCACTTTCCAATTTACGCCAAATAATAGATGTTGGAGCGGCGATCGCTAAGCTCAAGTAAAACTGGGCTGGTCACCGCAGTCGAATGGACCCTGATCGTTGGGCGAAAACCGCAACGGATTGGGTGCCCACCGACTGACGCCGCAGACGGAGCCGAGCTGGAGAAGTCGAGACGACTTTAATGGACACCTACCGGAGTGGCAGGAGGTGGTCCATCCAAAATAGAGAGGAGTGGAAGACTTGGAGGGAGGCCTTTGCCCAGTAGTGAGGAACAAGCCACGCTATGTAATAAAGTAGTCTGCCGCGGTGTGTTCCTACGAATATTTTTTTGCGAGTTTGTTTTTTTTACCCTTTCTATGCATTTTTCTTAATCCTTAAATACCCATGGTATCAATTAGGAAAACAAATAAAAATAAATTTTGGTCCATATCAATCAATCAGTCATTATTGTAACGATTTTTGGATCCATAGACTAAGTTAAAAAACAAACATATTTTTTACAAATTAATACTTAATCTACAATAAAAGAAGCACATTGTAGTTTTATTTTTAAACTTAGAACGATGAATCAGGTCTTTAATGGTTGAACGCGACAGAATTAATAATAGTTCATTGTGTATTTGAATTTTACGAACCTACATAAATGAAATTGTCACCAGATTCTGCGTACGTCTGAACATATCGCCGCAGAACCCGCTCTGCTTCGCCTTGCACTTGCACCTCATGAAGACTGAATACGACGACTGTCTGGAGTGGCCATTCAACGGCCGCATCTCCATAGCGATGATCAACCAGTACAACCCGGAACAAACCCAGCGGGACACAATGATGTCCAACACCATGCTCACGGCGTTCAAGAAGCCAACAGCAGACATATGCCTCCGTGGCTTCGGCTACACCGAGTACGCGGTCGCTAGTGACGTAGTAAGAAATGGTTTCGTGAAAGACGACACACTCATAATAAAGGTGCATGTTAAATGTGTGTGACAGTAGCACTCTTGCGGAATAGAGTGACTACATGCAACGTGTAAACGAATAAACGTAGCAACCATTAAAATGGATACTCAGCATCAGAAGTAGAGTCCATTTCAGCACAATAAATCATAGGTTACATTTATACTTTGTTGTATGTATTGCACTTTCTTAATAGCTATTAAGAAGGTAACTTATCTTAGATCAACGAATCTCTTGTCACGGCGCCGCGCGCCGGTCGCCAAACCGTCTCTCAGTAAAATACCACCTTGATCCAAAACGTACAGCGACGACGCAAAGGAAACAATTATTTGCTATCTTTAAGAATAAAAGAGAAACATGCGTGAGATTCCGTGATTTGTCGAAATCTAGCTCACGCTCGCGGATTGGTGTGGCGGGGCAGGGAGGGACGGGGTAATCGTGAGCTAGTTTGTCTTTGACCCAATTAGTCGAGCAGCGCGTGCCCATGCAGATAGATGTATTTTTTCGTCAACGTTTCCGCGCACGAGTGTGACAGTTTTAACAATGTTGTATCGCTATTCCAACAGAGTACTGTAAAATGGTACGTGTAAGAGCCCGAAGTGCTGACAATGTCAGTGAAACAGTGCGAGTGTATCGAGAGAGGTAGTTAGTTACCCACTTGTTGTAATCTACCTACCTCAAAGCGCGTCGTCGCCTGAGATGCGCTCGGGGAGCGGGATAGAGTTAGGAAACAATCCCAATTTCTAGAATTCGTAAGTAAAATAATAACTTCTGATATATTGGTTAAATATTTTTTTAATAGTCACGTTTAAAGTACAACTTGCGAAAAAATGCACCCGATGTGCAATGGTTGTAACGCGTATTCGTAAACACGTTGCACACTTACAGGATGATTCTGAAACACGCTTTTGCTGTGGTATTTCTGAGTTCATTCCAGCAGGTATCTTATGAATAGGAAAGGAAAAATATGTTTTTTGTATGAAGCCTCAGCAGGGTCTACAGAAACCTAAAACTTGACGTAAAATGGTTTCAGTATCACCCTGTACTATTAACTCCCTGTATTTTTAAAGCATATCATCGTTGTTGTGATGAGTCAAGAGTAGTGTAATTGTTAAATGTACTTAATTTTTTGTTGTGTTAGGAGATCATTATCTAAAATGTTAATGTGCAATAGCACAGTGTATGTAAATAGTCTTATATATATAAAAGAAAGACGTGTTAGTTACACTATTTATAACTCAAGAACGGTTGAACTGATTTGGTTGAAAATTGATAAGCACGTAGCTTAGTACCAGGAGAAGAACATAGGATACTTTTTATGCAATTCCTGTGGGACGCATTGCTATATAGAGGATGTTATAGTTTGTATGAAATACCGAAACTACGCGAATGAAATCGCTGCGCGTCCACTAGTATTATATAAAGAATATCTTTTTTGTAATACATATGTAAAATAACAACTTGTTTATTGGTTAATCGACAAGAATCTTTTAGAATGAGCTTACAGTTACATCAATAATGTACCTTCTGATCGGAAAGCTGTTAGCCGATATGTTACAAGCCGATAGTATTATTTCCAAAAATATTTATATGTTTTAACAAGTTATGGAGCACCTTGTAAAAGAAAATGCTCTCCGCAAATTAGAAAATCTTATATTAATAACTGAACTATTTGTTATAGTTGTCGCCTGGTTTTTACTTTATTTGTTTGCAGCCGATTCAACCAAAGTTATACTGTAAATTTCAATTGATACTTTGAAGGAACCAGAACAAAAAATAAATAAAAGTTCCTTCGAAGATACTAGTACTAAACGCAATAGACGGATAATTACCCGTTTTCACTACCTATGTGACTGATAATTATCTCATTCAATGTGCTTAGTTAAATATAAATATCTAGTTATAATATCCATCTTAATACATTCCACTATGAAACGAAATCCGTCCTCAAGGTCTTAATAGAATATTTATTGTGTAATGTTATATTTTGATGCAGTGCCATAGGCAATGTTGTTTTTAATTAAGATGATAAGTATTTTTATTAGATAAGAAATGTTAATGTAGTGCAAAGTAAGTTACTTCGTTACATTTGTTTGTCTCCACAATATCTATTTTATTTTATAACTAGCTGTACCGCGCGGTATTACTCGAGTTTTTTCGTTCCTTCGTCAAGTAGCGATTATTCGTTACAACCATCCATACAATTCTTTATTCTTTGTAATATTATGTTATAATAAATAATGCATTAATTTCCATTTTGTACATACCAACTTATTTTTTTCAAACACTATGAACAAACGTTTGACCTCCAACTTCTGCTCTTCTTCAACTCATATCTGCAACTTTGGCCTTAAGTCTGCAATTAATTACCTTTTTATGATTTTTTTTTATTAAAAAGGTATTGTTCTAATAGAGCGCAGTACCTATTTAAATACATTTGTATGCAAGCCATTCGACCTAAATGTTTTAAGAAATCTGCACTACTATTTGAAATCGAAAACTAATAAGTGTACAATATAGAAGTTGTCATATGAGATGTTAGTTTTATTTTAACTGTTCCGTGATTTACTTTTGCTTCTTTAATGCACCTATGGACTTTTTGTGTTTATTACGAGGGCCATGCCAAAAGGAATTAGATACTCAAAAGTTACCGACTTTATTCTTTATTGCAGCTATCTATTTTTTCGAAGTAGTCACCGTGAACACGTATACACTTTTCCATCCGTCTATACCACTTAGAAAATACCGATGACCACTCTTCTTTAGACACCTCAGAAATTTCATAATTATACACACCTCAGAAATTTAATTTTTCTTTAATTTTGGGAAATAACTAAAAATTTCAAGGTGGCTCGGTCGGGGGAATGTGGCGGGTGGGGCAGAATAGTCACGTTTTTTGAGCTGAAATAGTCAAGTCTTCTAGCCGAAGTATGAGCAGCGTTGTCGTGGTGCCAGAGTAGGTGCTGCTTGTCACACCAAGCTGACATTACTCTCGGAGAACAAACTGTCAAATACCATTCAGATTTAACTGTCCTTTGATTTTCTAGCACCATCGTAGCAATATGTCCTGTCTTGCAGAAAAAGGAGGCAATCATTTGTTTTTGTGTACTTTGGGTTCGGCGACAGCTCAGCGTCGGCTCATCTTCAATACTCCATACTGTGGACTGTCGCTTTGTTTCGGGGTCGTAGTTATATAGCCATGTTTCGTCACCTATAATTATATCATATACCTACATTTTTTCAATTACTCAATTATTTATTGCTTTTTCTCAATAGCGTCGAATTTATCTATAATAAATTTGCATCAATCCACGCGGCGGTCTTTTTTCAAATCGGTGAGTTTGTGCGGCACCCATATTGAACAACGCTTATGAAGGGACAAATTATTATGAATTATAGTTGGCAATTCTGCTGATCCAATAATGACTTCACGCTCGAGCTCTGAATATGTAATTCGTTGGTTTGAACGAACATTTTTTTCCACAGCCTGTACGTTTTCTTGAGTGACTGCGGTTGGCGGCCGTCCGGTCTTCGCCTCATCTTCAAAGGTCTCTTGTCCCCTTTTAAATTCAGCAAACCAATAAAAAACAGTTGCATGTGAACAAGCAGACTCGCCAAAAGTTGAAACTAAAAGTTCAAAACACTTTCGAGTCGAGTAAGCTCCATTGTTGCGAAAATTTACCTCCAAAATTACCCAGAAAAAATATAATTAAAAAAGGAATCCTACATTTTTCGAGTGTTCCATATTTGAATTTATAAGAAAATAACCTACCTTTACAATGGTGTATATCTGGCCAGTATCGATCAAATGACCGTATAAACCCTGGCGGCGGCGATACAAGCAGTTTACCCTGTTACCGTAGAAATTATAGCCTATGTGTTCTTCCAACATTCATAAAAAAAAACTATTGGATGATATGTTGTTAGTTAAAGAGCTCCTAATTGATGCGATGTCCTAATAAAAACACGGTAGTAGACTTTATTACTTTTTATTAGCGTACTTACAAAATACCACTATGTTTTATTTAAACACATTGCGCCCAATCGTCTTAACAAAAATAGGAATTTAATGTAGCAAATACAAAAATATTAGGTACTTACATAGTAACCTACATCCTAACGGTTTTGTTTTACTTATCACATCCAACCATCACATACTTAATGTATTTATTTTCCCTGAATATAAGACTCGATATGGCAAACTACAGTTTTTGGCAATTGGTTAAAATTGCGTAGGTAGCTACATATAATGCCTTTTCTACCCGACTACCATTTTTACTACAAGTAGATAGTAGTAAGATAGGAATCCTTTTTTAACCTAAGTTCTACTAGTAATTTAAGTTGTAATACGAGCATACGTTTTCACCCGTGTTAGTTTCTTTTCAATTTGTCAAGTCTATAATATATAGTAATAGTCAATGGATAAAATATTTATCTTCGATGAAAAAAAACTATCCGTATTATTGATAGATTAGACATATACATTAGATTGTGCCACCAAAAAAAACTACAATAATTAGGAATAGAAGGGACCCTACACCTAAGAACTACATACCTACAGTGGAGGGCACTGTTAACCCTTAGTATTTCAGTGAAATTTCTAATAAGGATTTATTATATTTTTAGTACTACTAGTAGTAATTCGGGTAGAAAAGGAAAAATAATGTAGTAAATTGTATAAAAAAACCTACCATGTACTCATACAATTTGAGACACGTTTGTCATTTTACATTTTGAACGAGCTTAAGATATACAGAGCAACATAAAATTGTCTACTGTTTCTTTACCAAGCCGTTTCATAAAAACATAAATAAGCTCATTGTCGAGCCTAGCGGAAGAATCACCACACGTTCCACCGATATTTTGTACAGTCTTCATGACAGCCATTATGATGACTCATGTTGAGGTACTGTACCTTCCTCCGCCAAAGCCGACGATCTTTGCCAGATCGTCGGACCACCTTGCAGGTCTAATATCCGCGCGGCGCTTTCACCATTTCGCATACATTCCGTGATATTTGCCAGTAATAATATCGGTAGAACGCACAACCTTAACAATTGTTTTCTTTTTCACAAAAATAACTTCTTATTCGAACTGTTAAAATAAGTCAATCACTTTTTTGTTACCTACATTCACTTTTGTACCTTATTTAATAATATAAAATATAAAAATAAGTGAACCAATACATATATAGGTTGCAATTTCGATGCTGTTTAACTACAACTTACTTATTAATAATAAAACTATTTAACCAAATTAACAATGTAAACGAAAGAGATCTAATGACTATTATATAAGGTCTACTTGACAGCATGTAGTAAGTATAAATTGCTCGCAAAAAGCTACAACTGTTTGGTACAACGAAAAAACTTCCTTATTGGCATCAAGTTATATTACTGTTTCATATTGTGTTCGTTTTAACTGCGAATTACATATTAAATACATAGAATTTTGCTAGTTATTCTAAGTATATAACTTATTATTTAAATAAAGTAGGTAAACCAAAATGTTATGCTGCCTGTCTCCACCAATGAAACTTGTGTGTGGAGCCAGCCCACCACACTAGTTTATCTATCCGTATCTTCATAATGGTTAATTCACAACATACGAAGCGCAGGGGATTTTATAATAATTAATTGAATAAAGTTCACATTGCGTGAACCTCTTAGGGACATGTCTTATGCAAGTCGACAAGTCTTAAGTACACTTTAATGCCTGTAGAGACAGTTCAATTTCCGTTGTATATTACAAAACGGGCCGCACTGTGTGATGTGAATCATACTCAAGCTCTTTGCCTACCTTATTATGAAGAGACGGGGATAACGTGTGTACGTGATGCAAATGTAGTTTGATATTTATTAAAAATATTACAAAAACATACAAAATACATAATAAAATTATATCTATGTATAATAGATACTACATTTACGCTACATAAAGCATTACATGACATTAATTACACAGAAAGAACAAAAACGGTTTTAAAAAGTGTCTCATAGGGGATTAAATCCTTCGCGTTGTCTAGGACACATTTTCACAAAATCTACACCAAAAAAAAAGAACATCTCCAGGCTAATCAGATGAGATTTAGGTACATATTGAAAATCATAATATGTTTTATGAAAACGATTATTAATTATCGTATTAAACGTGTTTCCGAGATATCGCTCTAAATATTTAAACTTTGGCATCAATAACTGTAACCAGTAATCGGTGGATGGAAATGACGTTCCATACTATGCTGAGAAATATGTAAAAAAAAACGTTTGTGACATTATCATTTTCATAGGTCATTTGCTGAAGTTCCATATCATTAGTTCACTGTGGGTAAGACCGGCCATCTTTATCCATCATACAACTATATTTGTAATCGTAGAAATATAGCAGATTAATCTGCATCTCATTACACAATGTCTGGAAACAGAACTTTTCAGAAATAATATTATGAAAAGTATATGAACTACATGATCTAACAATATAATGTAAGACAACCACATACACTTACTTAATATATCATATAACACATAACTTATGTAGTTATATTGATTACTTAATACAATACAAATAGTAAACCAAAAACAATATCAACAAATAGTACAATAAATATAATTAGTAGGTTTTTTTGGAAACGCAAAAGTACTTCTACTACACAGTTTTCAATTAGGGAAGACCAAGGGTTTAACTTTAATGTATTTGGTTAGAGACTAAGAATAAATAAGTGCAGCACTAAAATGTTAGTCAAAATTTCTTTTAGGGTTTTATAGATCTGTGACTATGATTTATGGGAAGATAATAAAACATGATACAAGAGTAGAGCAGCCGCGACTAAACTTTAAGACTTATGAATTGTGCACACATTGTTAGCAATAAAAATAGTTTATTTGAAGAAGTGGCTAGTCATTCCACCAAATAGTCTCGATTTAACAATATTTTGAAGTCCAAGACCGGACGCCGGGAAACCTCTCAAGAAACATGGTGGTCAAATATAAGTTTGTTATGAATTTAAGATTATATATATAAGATATTCAACCAAACCCTCCCGAATTATTACATTAGTTAGATGTTATAGATTGTATGATCAATCAACATTTCTCATGCAGAATAAATATAGTTAGTTGACGTGTTAATCGGAAATAATTTTCTTTATATTTGGAATGTTAATAATAAATATTTGTTGTAATTCTTTTTTTAGTATTTATCACAGTAATGGTACAAAAATGCATTTTCGGAGGATTCAATGATTGTTATTTTTTTAGGCATTCATTTATAACACCCCTCTTTTTGCGTCGGGGGTTAAAAACAAAAGTTGATTACATTATGATGATTTCAAAACAATCGAAAAGATGACATTGTTATGTGTAACTTGTTGTTGAATTTACATTATGTCATCATTGGAGCCGTGCAAAATAATGAAACCGCAGCAGCTTCATGTAAATTATAATTTCCTATAGGTACATATTATATGGCCAATAGGTAATTGCGAATCAAATACAAATGACGTCACTTTTTCGTAAAAAATAATGTAAATTTATATATTCTTAAAGAACTCACTACTAGCTATGCCACGTCTCGTACGTTCGTTCAACTATAAGTTTACTACAGCGTACAAAGCACATACAAAACCTTAGAACTAAAACACATATATTATACATATGCCTTTTTTACGCCTAAGTTAACATAGTAATACATAATATCTATATGTATCATACAAATAGGTTTCTGTCGCTATAAAATTATGAAATCGATTCAAATCTACGTACCTACGTAGTGACTATTCTACAATGATTAAACATTCATAATAGAATAATAAAAATAAAAGAGAATAAAACACCAACATGATTATACACTTACGATAAAATAGGAATAAAACATAGATTTAACATATCGTTATTTACTTATACACACATACGTCACGCCCGTTTCCCAGACGGGGTAGGCCGAGATCACGGACCTAAGCTTGTCACGATTCTGGCAAATTTCTTTCGCCTCTTCCACATTCATACATCTCTTCATACAGTCATGCTCGTCGGCTTCTATTACTCAGTACGCCGACTTCCTTATCCTTTTCACCGCTGAATAGAAAATTATGTTTTAACGGATTCGAGTTCTGTTCCAATTACAATAGAACTCAAAATTCCTGGAGCCCAAGTCTACTACTCATTCATAATAATTCATCATCCCTTTGAGTCCTCAACGCTGATCAGTACCTATAGTGATCAACATTAAAACATACATTTTAGCGTTACGATTCAAGACCTATTAATAGGTCACTTTCTGTGTTAGCCTGTAAGTGAGTCAGCATTGACCATTTTTTTTTATACTTATACACTTGTAGTATGTCTCGTTGACTTCCAAAATAAATAGAATAAAATAAAATTAGTAATTTTCGCATATTATTAATTATCACGTTTATAATATCAACTAGCATCATCCGTGTAGTTTTACATCGGAATATTAAATCAGGATTACCTTTCTACATACTTACCTAGTTAGGTTAATAAGAGATTAAACAAATCTAACCAATCATGTTATTATGTCGTAATCGGTCAATATAGCATGTTATTCTTCACGTACTACTACATTTAAATAAAGTCAGTACACACAAATAGCTAATTTATGTATACGTAAGACAGGACTTCCGTCGCTCTTTGTACAGTGGTTTGATTATCCACACGCCAAAATATCCTTGTGGCAATGTAATATAATGAGTCATAAAAAATATGTTTATATTCCCTTCAGTTATGTATTTCGCTGTATTGATTTGGCGCGAAATCGATCAGAATCCTTGATAATGTTTAATGGTATCGCCATATTACGCGGTCACACACAGCAGGAGCAAATACCATAGCTACTTCGATTCTTCGCTCGAAATAGATTCACGGATGACGGAGATTTGGATTCAGTGCGCAAACTTCTGTGGCTCTGACTCTGTACCGTAATTTTATTAATTCAAATCCGACGTAGTGCGAATATACTCTTACCCTGCGTTCGCGCCGACCCGAAACATGTTTTGAAACATCTGTTCCAAAGTTGAGTGATAAAGACAGATAGATGGGTAGAGTTTAACATATGGTAAGAGCCGTATCGTAACACGTTCGGTGTACAGTGAGACGTGGTTTACTTGTCGCGTCAGAGTGAGCTACTGGAGTCGCCGGGGAAGTGCATGAGGTTGTCGCCGCTGCAGCTGGGCGTCGGCGAGGAGGGCGGGTCGAGGGACGCGCGCGACGCCGACGAGAAACTACTGGAACTCAGCTCCTCTCGTGCTCCGCGTCGTATCGCGACCCGTCCACTGTAACATGGTAATGATCGATTACAATTAGTCGATGCCAACTGTAACGTACAATGTCAAGATTCACTTGCGTATGTATGAAACGCAGGAGGAGCCCGATAAACCCTATTAAGCGAAAGTCTACTGTTTCCTTAGACCCTGTAATGTGTGCATTTCAATCGAATAATGTCTCGACAACAAAGAAATAATGGACCCCCGATAAAAACTCGAGTTGATTGTGCATTTTGGAAAACGAGGTTAGTGTTTCGCTGCAAGGCATTGACGCCAATTAAAATGAACGCTGTAAGATCCCCTGTACTAATTGTGTTTTGTAGTGTCACATGGGAGGTCTATGTAGGAAGATGGTAGGAAGAATTCGAAGAGGATTTATTTTTTTACATCACAAATGTCAAATGTCTTGGTATTACTTTGATTTTTCTTAAAAATACATAGGTAATACGGTAATTTTGGTCGGCGCATGTATGTATGAAAGAAATTCTAGGGACATTAGTCCCTAGACATGTTAAATGCAGGTATAACAGTAAAAGAGTTGACGTCATTTATCGCGTAGATATGAGACAAGTAGGTAGGTACTTAAATTTGTTCAATAAGATCGACAGTTCCTTTTATACAACTTCGTCGCGAGTGGCGTATCACTAGAGTCGAACAACGCACAAGTGAGTCGAGTGGCACTCCGCTAGGTCTTGCTTAGTACTTCTAGTTGCGCTAAGTAAGCTTGTTTTATGGAACGCGCATAAGCGTCCGGGGCACTGTATTTGCACGTGAGACAACTCATTAGTGCGTTTTGGGCACTGAAAGATATGTTAACACATCTTGCCACAAGAATGTCGCACGTAAGTCGTGTAGGATAGGTACGGGCTGCCTTCGCATAGTAGTGTTACCATACACACTTCACACCTTTTAATCCCAAAGAGGGGTAGGCAAAGGCACTTGCTAAAGCAAATGCCCACGGTTCACCAAGCGTATATAAACCAACGTGACAGGGTGTGAGCCCATCGCCGTTATAGGGTTCACACACCTTGTGGTGTGCGGGTTTCATCACGATGTTTGTCCTTCACCGTACGAGCGTTGCGTTGCGTACATAGGCTCTGAAAAAGAGTCCCATTGGTACAAGTCAAGTATCCGACCAACTGGACCACAGACGCTTTGCGCAGTGTTACCAATAAACAAAAAATGTGTAATCCAAGCTAGCTACGTAAACACGTACTCAACTATAGAGTTCTGAATACTTCGTTAAATCAATCCAAAACTGACTTTTAGGTTAAAATGAGAAATCAATATGAAAAACATTCAGAAGCGAAAGATTAAGAGACAATATTTTCTGTCCCTTACTGCGTATCAGAGTAAATCTGGATCGAATCTGTCAAATCAGTAATAAAAGTGACAGTTTGGATCCAGAAGCATGTACATCATTTTCTATACATTTTGGTGGGAAAGAGACTGGCTGTAGGTGATATGCGGCTTGCAAGTTGTATTTAGTCTGAGCACCATAATATTTTGGTGCAATTTTGCGAAGCGTTACGGAAATTGTAACGTTTACAGAGTGCATAAGGACACCGAACAATGGTCTTAGAAAAATTGTTGGACTTGTCAATATGAAGAACTTTTACAATGGCGACAACGTGGAGAGTGGAAAAATAATTTCAATCCCAGAGGCAAAAAGATGAACATTTTTTTTCGCATTTCCCCGCATTGTCGCCATAGTAAAAGTTGTTCATATTGACAAGACCAACAACGTTTCTAAGAACATTGCTCGGGATCCTTTTACACGCAGTATATAAAAAAGTACATTTGTGTGTGACCAGTGACCAGCCTTTGAGACCTTCACTAGGAGTGCACTAACGCTGTCCAACATGAATACCATTGATACGGTCGGACATTTGCTTGACGGTGTCGATTTGCCTAAAATAACTAGATTGTCGCATTGCCTTTCCTAAGGTTGGATTGGCTCAATTCCAGTGTAACAGACCACCTATACTGTACATTCAAAACCATCGACACATCTATAGTCGATAAATAAATATTAAATTCCTATTTACTAACAATAACATAACATAAAGCGTCTGTAGTCCAGTTTGTCGGATACTTGTAACCGGTAGGTCGCGGGTTCGAGTCCGGCTACTGGACGTGTACCAATGGGACTCTTTTTCAGAGCCTATTGTACGCAACGCAACGCTCGTACGGTGAAGGACAACATCGTGATGAAACCCGCACACCACAAGGTGTGTGAACCCTATAACGGCGATGGGCTCACCCCCTGTCACGTTTGGTTAAATACGCTTGGTGAACCGTGGGCATTTGCTTATTAAGCAAGTGCCTCTGCCTACCCCGCTTTGGGATTAAAAGGCGTGAAGTGTATTTATTTTTAATACCTAATTTTTTAGTGTAACATAACGAGGCTTTGTCACATAATATATGTAGGTATGTAAGACATTGAGAAGTGCACGATATTTGTTTATTGTAGAATTTTCCATTGTTACGGTGTTAAAACGAGGAAATAAGAATGCACAGATTGTTTTTGAATTTTTTACATTACTTTATTTTGAATTTTGAACACTCCATAACGTTAACAATATAATATGTCATAATATGTACTGAGACAAGGCCGAATTTTAAAAATTATAAATTATTATGTAGATTGAACACACTAAACACTGAACATATTATGTCTCTTCATATTTAGAATGTTAAGACTAATAATAGTAATTCTCTTCATTATAATATTTTCAAACAGATTTCTCCCTTATGAACACTTATCCTTATTTAAAAATAATGATGTTATTTTAACACTCTTTTTTTGCTGCCACGTAATTGATATTGGCATTTAATACTGTTTACAATTTAATATTCTCTTCCGTAATTAAGTATATCGGTACATTTTTGGTTGACTATTTTCAAAGTCTAATAAACAATTTTTAAAGTAATATACACGTTATTACACTCTTTTTTTTATTGTTAAACATTAAACCATAACGCTACATATAAGTCAGTATTTGTGTTTTTCAGTATGTTTGAACTTTTGGTAAGTATATTTTTTTAACAACTTTAAAAAGCACCCGAACACATGTCAACACTGTTGTTATTACATAATATTATTAAAAACGAATAAAATTATAATAAGCAAGGTTCGTTTCAATCCCTCAACAATTGTTGTAATTTACAGGACATTAAAACATAAATTATATAAAAATTCACAAGAAATATGATTATTATGTAATTAAATATATTATTTTGTCATGATTTAAAACCATTACCATTAAAGACATTCATCTATAATTTTAGAAACAATAAAAAAATTACGGTATAAATATGTCAAAATTCCAAAAATAAACGAATTAGGTACTTGGTATTAGATACCTACCGAATAAAAATTATCGTAAATTGTAGTACTACGGCATGTAGTGTTATATACATAAAGTATATTCTTAACTATAGGTATATAATGTAGCATGTAGTCGAGTTTGTATGATTGTTTAGTGTATGAGTCATTAGAAGCGAAAAAGTGAAAAAAATACGTCGATCAATGAGATTTTTTCATAAAATACCATAACTACGTACTGCCAAAGTATTGTACAATAAAAAAAATTCACTTAAAATATATTATTATGAATTGAACTAATAAAAATAACTTCAGACTCGAATGGAACGAGCCGAACCCTAGGCCCTCCTCATTGATGTAAAACAAGTCCAAATATACAAAGATTAAACTTCACAACTTCATAGCACAATAAAATTGAGGTAATCAAATAGTTAATTCTACCTAAAATACAAAACCATTGTACATTGTCACCAACGGTTCTATGTGGGGGGGCCTAATTCTACTACACTCCCGAAGTTGCATCGCTCTGGTATCACAGCGGAAAACGATGTGCATCGCTGATTTCGTTAATATCATTTCACTGTCCGTCCTTAGTAAAACAGGCACGAGAGTGCAGCAGCCATGGCCCTCTGTTCATTAGCTTTTAGAATCAACTTGTCATCCTATGTAACTTCTATCGCACTCATTCGGTAAGCCACAAGATAAAGATAGAAGTAGACAATAACACACTCTCAAGTACATTGTAAAAGCCAATGAACTTTTAATAATGAAATACCAAAAGACCAGAGAGAAGAGTGATTTAGTAGACGTTTTCCACCAAATATTGAACATGTAATTGTCAATTGATTTGTGCACTACTACTTTGGTTTCATGTCGTAGTTCACTACGCTCGCCTACACACATCACCTAATATTAGCAGCTCCTACTGGCCTTGCTATAAACTAAAATAAATAATTACGATCATAAAATTACCAAATACCCAGATCGGTACAACAATACGGTATCTACGTACAGAAAGTAAAAATAATATAGGGACTAACGTACCCAAAAAAAAACTAAGTACAGGAGTATTAATGGCTTTTATGAAAACTGTAGAAGGTCGTCTACATTATAGTAAACCACTACCAACTTCGAAATCATAAAACCACATATTTTTTTTTTTGTTTTACTACTTTTTTAAATTTTTTATTTTACTTTTATAAGAGCGTAATTTTAAATTCTGTCCAAGCTTATTTCTCAGCCAAATAAAACGGGTTTAGTAACATTAGAGCTAGAATACGGTTAGATTTAAACGTTTGCATTGATTGATTACATTGAATACATTTTTTTTGTCTTTTTTCTGCGCGTTTATATAAAGGATTACTGGTAAATCATTTGGCGAAACAGTGTGAAGGTCACCCAAGAAGTGTATCGGGTGTACATGTTAAATTTCATTGTTTACGCCAACTCACCAGTAACCATATATTTCATGTTTACTGTATAATTCCTACTTTTTCTAACTAAGCGTTAACTTTTATTTAGCGAAAGGCTTCTAGTGAGACGATAAACCACAACACTAATTAACTGAACACATGATCGGAATCATTATTTCTTCTTCCTCCGGGACTTCTTGGCCTTGGCACTTTGGGCGGCCGACGGCTTTAGCAAAGGGGCCGACGCTGACGACGAAGTCTGCTTCTTATCATCCTTATCACTATCAGTCGACAAAACGGGAGAGGTGTTGTCATCGTCAGACGATTTCTCCATTACCTCCTCATTAGTTTTCCTGCTGATATCTGCCGAGTTTATGTCGATCTCTTGAGTAGTTATTATCTCACTATCTACAATACTAAACCCTTTCTCCCTTTTCTTAGGCACTTTCTCTAAGTCCACCAAGTTGAAAGTACTAGACTCTATAACTTTGTTCGTCGTATCTTTGATTGATGAAAGTATATCGTCAATATTGATTTTGCATATAGGACTGTTTTTCGATTCGTTAGTTTCTAGCAAACTATCTCTCATAACATCCAATTTGAATCCGTCAAGGGGAAAATCTAAGGATTCCAAGGGGGGCAAATCAGGGATCGCGTGATGTTCCTCTACAAATGTCAATTCTGTAGGGGCATCACATTCGGCTACGAGGATATCAGTTATTTTGCAGAGTTTAACCAATTTTTCTTGGAAGGACATTTTGTCTGATTCCTCCAAGTTATTATCGACATTTGGTGTTTCCGGTTTAACATCTTCATCAGGCACTTTAGCTTTAGAAGCAGCAATTGAGCTCCACGATTTTACTGGTTGCTTTTCTATAACACCTTGTTCTTCTAACTGAGGTGATTTCTTTCGATTCTTATTGCCACTTGTAATTTTTATGTCAGGAAATTCATCTTTCGAAGTGTCAATGACAATGTAGTCTTTCTTTGCGACGTTTGCTGGTTTCGTGGCCTGTTTCTTTTGGGCATCGGGACAAGGGGACAGCGACTTGCACTTTTTGGTTCTAGGTACCGCCTCTTTGGCAATGAAAGATGTGTTCTCGCTAAATGTACCTTCAATGTGATGCAGGTGAATGGCACTAAAAGTGTCCTCTAACAAGTCTAATGACTTCTTACGTATAGAAGGTATAGGGTCAGGCTGAACGTAGAGATAATCTTTATTGTCTTCTGCTGTATTCACTTTGACTTCCTGTATCATGTCGAAAGATTCTAACTGGCGATCATAGATTTTCTCGGGGGTGGCTGATTGTGGTGACCTACTTTTAGTAGCAGATCTGGGATAGTCTCCAGTAGGTAACGGTTCCCGAATTGACACTAAGTCACCGGCACATTCTTGAGTTTTTTCAATGGCATGAATTTCTACAAAACTATCATCGCCGATTTTTGTGGAAGATTCGTCGATCGTTTTCTTATTTTTACGATTTCTTTTGGACTTCATCTTAGGTTCTTCTGCTGTAACTTCTTTTGCAGAAGGTTCTTGAATCACCGTGGCCACGGTCTTTTCTGTTTCATTTAAAAGCATGTCCCAAGCCTGTTCTTCGGTCCTAATGTTATCATCACTTTTATTCTTAGTGATGGAACCATAGGGTTTAGTTGGCTTAAGCTGCACAGTTACATTAATAGATGATTCTACGTTTTCAGGCATTGGTTCAGGCAATATTTGGATATCAGTATAATCATTCGCTGTTTCACTTTCTGTAACGACATTTGTTTCCCCAGTTTTATTAGCTAGATCAGATACACTTTTTTTGATATTTTTAGTTTCTTTAATTGTTTTGTTGGTTACGGGCGTTATATTCGTCAACTCATTATCTTTTGACTTTTCTTTTCCTCTTTTATTCATCTTTATTGTCACTTCTTCTTTAGCTGCTACTTTGCTTTCTGTTACAACAGCGGTTCGTTCCGGTTCATTTATTACATCATCCACAACTAATTCAGATTTGGAATATGAACAAGGGGATGCAGAACGTTGTACCAGTTTTTCCTGGACTGCTTCATTTTGATTATTACTGTCAGACAGCGCTAAAGACTTGGGTTGAGAACCTCCTCTTACTTTTTTATTACCTTGTTTATCGTCCGCGGATAACATCTTAGATTTATTTTTATCTGGTCCCATAGAACCAGACTTAGCGCAACGATCTGAATTTATTATTTCAGGTACTGTATTTAAACTATCAGAGTTGTCGATTTGACTCTTCATTCTTTCATCATCTGTCGTACTTCCAAAGCTTTGCTTACTTTCATTATTTTTACACTTTTTATTAGATTTAACATTAACCTTAGATTCTCTATAATTAATAGATACAACGTTTTCGTCCATATCAACGCTCTCCACATTAGTCACACTCTCAATAGCATCTTTATAATGTAGAGGTTGAGTGGGCGTGTCGCTTTCAGCGCTACGTTGTTTATTATTAAACGTTTGGTCGCGTCGCGGCGACGGTTCCTTAGGGCTATCCGGCTGAATATCAGCCGGCGTATTCGAGTGCGGCAGTGTGTGTAGCAGCGTCTGCACGGGGATGGTGGTGTGCAGCGGCAGCGGGCGGGCGCGGGGCTCGGGCGCGGGGAGCGGGGCGCGCGCCGCCACCACGGGCCGGAAGCGCGCCTCGTCCTCGTTGGCCAGCGTGTGCGCGTCGTCGGGCGGCGGCGGCGGCGCGTCGTCGGCCGAGCGCGCGCACACCGTGCCCAGCGGGTCCACGGCGCGCGCCACACCGCCACCGCCGCCGCCGCCGACTACGAAGTCGCAGCGCTCGGCATCCTTCGCCCATGCCCCACCTACGCAACCAAAGGCAACCCCATTACTAACATGACATAGTTTCGAGGAGATTTAGAAAAAAGCATTCGAGGGCCGAAATGTGATATTAGTAATGTGAATGCCTTTGGCTCGGTAAGGGCTCGGGGTCCGATGGACGATCGCCAATACAATGCTTTCTTCGCAAACTCCTCAATGACTACGGCGTCTTCGCGCGGTGAGATGCGATGAATTTGTGCACTTCACTATTTACAATCGCGGTTATCGCGTGGCGACGCGGTTTTTTCGCAAATTCACTCGATACGTTTTACGCGAACAAAGTAAATTAATCGGATACATTTGGTACTTCACGTAGCCAATACAAAATAATCTCTTAAAAGTGGTATTATATAATATTTACGCTTATTATATATACACATAAATGATTCACGAATGTGTGGGTGAACGAATGAGCGCGATATATATATATATCTTTGCTTCATGAAAACAAAAAGCTCATTCAAAGTACTACCTGCATTTACTACCTATTTGATACTATTTACTACCTATATTGACATATTTGGTACCTAAGTTTATAAAATATATTCAAATATTAAGGTAGGCAGTCGTTCTGACGTCAGGACAATTACCCACTTTATTATCTCGGGGTTGGACCTCATAATTTGCAATTTCTTTGTACTACAATTTAACTATTTGCTACCTTACATATATTTTTCCAAATTTTTAAGGCAAATAAATAAAAATTATAATCAAAACGATTTTGAACATAAAAACAACGAAGTCTGGTACGGTTTAAAACCACGAGCTTTCCTATTACCTCTGCGCGGCTATGATGTAGGTACGTGCTGTCAAGGAATTTAATGTACGACCAAATATTCCAATGTAGGTAGTAAATGCAGGAGAAATTTTAATACAGTACTTTTAACAGTGATCTATCACTTGGTACATTCATTCTGACGCTCACCGTGATATGTTATGAATGGTAAAATCCTTTCGGCCGCCATCGCAACTGGGCTTCACAACCAGTTGTCTACAAGGAGTTATTAGTATTTCATGGCAACCAGTTAAGTATTTCATGGCAACCAGTTACTATCGAAGCATATTTTTCTTTATTCCGAAAGAGATAAAATACTCTCACATAATATGAGAAATAAGTCAATCAATAAATTGAGTATGTACCACAAAAGACACGATAACTAATACTGTACACGTAATACGAAAGACAACAAAAGAAAAAATCTGTCTATTCGCAACAGAGACATTAAAAAAAATGTAATAAAAAAAAAATACACTTCACGCCTTTAATCCCAAAGAGGGGTAGGCAGAGGCACTTGCTAAAGCAAGTACCCACGGTTCACCAAGCGTATTTAAAAATGTAATAAGACTTGCATTAAAAAAATCACAAAGTGCCATTAAGTGGAAAAAGATGCAACTCACCGTGGTCTTCCTTCATGGCCTCGGCCAAGTCCTCCCTGAGCTGGACATCGCAGACAGAAGCGGCTCGGCTGCTCTCAGTGAGCAAGGACTTGCGTCGGAAGCTGTCCACTGGTGAATGCTCTAGCGAACCTGTACACCACATATCTTTCTTATGTCTTTTTTTTTATTTTATTTACTAGCTGTCCCGGCAAACATTTGTTTTGCCATAATAAGTTGCC
>SJJU01002758.1:0-44079 GCA_012932125.1 Conopomorpha cramerella | reverse complement strand
AAAGATATTTTATCAATTTCTATTTCGAACAAAAAAGTGTCAGTTCTTTATAGTATTTCCTCCAGTTGTTCCTCTGAACAACGGATAAACCTTTCTGTACGTAGGTAACAAAATTAATAAACAAAATATCAGATCCTTACATATGAAAATGACATTTTGTATGGGAGGAAGATTATGCTATTTTTTCATAGTAAAATATTTTTTATTAATCAAACTATGTACATTGCTATTTATACACTTTTGCCATCTTATAGGTAGTTCATTGATCCCTTTACTATCTTATCAATGAAATCTTTGAAGGCAGTTTAGACTGCCTCATCAAAATTGATTTTTTTTCCTTGCAAGTAGGTATAAAATTTCTAAAAAAAAATGGTAATCTGTTGAAGCAAGTTTCGGTGAGTGCGGTGGATGTCTTAGGACATTCTAGTGTGGTCTAGTGTTGTCTTGAAGCAGCAGTGGCAGAGCGATTGACAAGTCTCGGTAGTTTAGCAGAGAGCTTTTCCATCATGGTTTGCAGCAGTAAACATCAGCCGTAATCGTCTGACCAGATTTAAGATTTTAGAATCCATAGTGAACGACACCGACACTAGTCCACCAAACGCTTACAAGTAACTTTTTTAAGTCAATTTTCGCTTGGGGCAAGATTTGGCTGGTTCATCTGGGTTCAGCCATTGGGATGAGCATTTACGATTATCGTACAGGATCCACTTTTCATCACATGATCCGATTTCAAATTATTGTACAGGTTGAGTAATATAACGCAGCAGTCACTGGTGCCATGGTTGAACTCGTACTCGTTAATAATGCAATATTTTAAGTTTTCCATTTTGTGAAATGAGTAACGCAGAAAAGAAAACAAAAGAGAAATATCCAATGAATTACGGTTTGCGAAACACGGATTCCTAAACAAAGATGAGAAGTGGCCAGTACGACAAAACGCCAACTTTTTATGAAAGGACCTAATAATTCACATACAAATCTAAATCTACTGTAGTATTTTGTGTAAACTTACTTTTAGTATAAAGTGTTTTTTTTTCTTTATTATTTGTCAAATATTTCTAAAGGGTTTAATGTTATGTATCTTTTCTCTGTGTCTTAACTATACTCAGAAACACTTAGTGAAGTATATGCAGATAGAACATTTGCTAAGTTGTTGTTGTTGTAGGTAAGTAGGCATGAGTCCTTAAGAGCTCTTCAAGGTGTACAGTAATTATCTCTGAATTGGTGCAGTTCAGAAACTTGTAGGCTCAACAATCCCTCTTGCACTCTACAGGCTCAAGTCTCTGAAACATGACCCGAATTCTCTGAATACCAGCCTAAGTGTCCTTAAGTGGTCTTGGAAGACTAGACCAGGCCGTGCATAGAACATAGCCCATATTTAATTAAATGATTTGTTGAAAAGCAGTATCAGTAGCAAGGACGTCAATGTGAGTTTTTTTATACCGCCCATACATCATTCCGACATAATTGATGTCACGCTCGCCATATATCATCCGGCAGATAAAATCGCAACAAGCGCCGTTCAGATGTGCTCTTTCTGAAGCCAAATAGGTTGAGAGACGCCGACCCACTTAACGTGTCTCGGGCACAATGGCGGGCCCTTCCTGTAATAGATCGCCCTAAGATGGGCCAAGTGTTTCGCGCGACGCTATCGATTACCTCTCCACTACGACGGCGATGCTATCAGCTTGAAACGCTTCAATTGGCAGGCGTGGTAGTTTTTTTTTTTTTGTTGTTAATGTACGAGTGTTTCGGTAAGTGATCCCTATATTTGGATTTCTCTTGTCACATAATCTCTTAAAATATTTCTTTAGCGAACTGTAGCTTAACATCTATATATATAAAAGAAAGTCGTGTTAGTTACTCCATTTATAACTCAAGAACGGCTGAACCACCAAATCGGTTGAAAATTGGTGGGGAGGTAGCTTAGAACCGGGAGACGGACACAGGATACTTTTTTCCCCGATCCTGTTGGTCGCGTCGCTATATAGAGGGTATGTATTACTGTGTTTGTATGAAATACTGAAACTACGCGAATGAAAACGCGGGGCGTCCACTAGTTAACAATAAAATTAAAGACAAGGTCTGGAGTTTTGTGTGCAGAGATAAAATTAAACTATCCTCACGGGATCGTGAAAACTCAGATTCCAGCAAGTGGAACAGTGCGACTTGAACTTTGACATACTTATACTTACTTGGTTACTTGAATTTCCTTTCTATAAATTTCCGTTTTCGTTAAGTGTTAATAACTTCTATTCATTGGTTACTCGGAAATAAACATTCGAAATCATTACGAAATGCTGCAATAAAGTACATACTTACCAACATTTTGGAGGGTAGTGAGGAATCCGACACGTGTCTCGTACTGTCGACTTTGTGCAAATGGCGTTTGATGGTTGCGTCACGTCGCGTCGACGCTCGTCAAGTGACGCACTATCTCCCTACTGAACATAATTGATACAATTTCATCGAAAACACGCTCAATAGTTAAGAATTGATTTCGACGTTGTCGTTGAGATAACAGGAAAGACGAAAAGAAAAGACTAGCCCTACTAAGTGAAATTCTAATGTTTTATCAGAAAATCCTGTATGTCCCAAACCAATAAGTTAGTGGGACGTACAATTAAGGATACACATGAACGCAATAAATTATTATGATCATGATACTAAGTAGGCTGTATTTGTTACAACCTACGGCGTCAAAAGAGGCATGATATTTATGGATTTTCGAGGAAGAAAGTGACTTCGTAAATTTATCCACGTAAGCCCGGTTGTCAGTTCGTGTCTAAAGTAATATTAGCGCTTTCGCTCTTGAGAACATTTATTGGCTCTATGTTCGTCGTATTTCAAGCGATGTCCGCAGAAAATACTTGTATTTTTTAATGTTGACAACTTATTTAAAATAAATATTATATTATTAATTGTACTGTCCTAGCTTTTATCGCGATACCTACCTACAACAGTAAATATATATTATTGTAAAATTATTCACAACAATTAGTTTTAACATTTCTTCATGTTCTTAAAGATTTTCACTAGAAAATTAACTTACTTACCTAAATAATACCGATTTATAGACTAAGTATAATAGGTGCTCTAGTGGTCAATTAACGATAACACTAACGTTAGCAAGTTGCGGAAACCAAGATAATGCTATCAGAAGCAGTGGGCGTGGGAGCCTTGCATTACAACAGTCAATGAAATTAAATCAGTGAGAAATGTTACTATCTATATTCCCAAGTATTTATTACACCAAAAAATATGTTGTTATCGTACATTACTATGAATTTTGACTACTTTGATTTTGTAACATTTGATTGAATTAAAGTGAGATGCAATACCTACTTAAATTTTATCAAGCTACATGCGGTACCTGTAACTATGACAAAAACTCAATAAAATAAATACGGCATTTAAGCCTCGTTGTACGTACATTTTAGCCCGTTATGAGAAAATTTATCGTTATCAAAAAGAGTTTTTCAAACATCAGTCAACAAGTTTAGTTTTTAGCGGATGTAGCCTAGGGACTAGAGCGATCTACTAGACTAGCATTTGAATGCTTATGATGCCAGCAACGAGAATGTAGTGTATCATGGGTTTCTTTTTAGGGTTCCGCGGCTCAGTGTCTAATCCCTTTGTATGACAAAGCTGCAATATAGGTCGGAATACAAAATAGTCCCGCTGGGAGAATAATACGTGTTAATTTACAAAATTAACACCTGTACCTAAAACGGAGACGAAAATTTAATTTAGTGAATTCTGCTTGACAGGTCTTTTGCATTGTATCTTTCTTGTCTTTCACGTATTAGTTTATAAGTTTATTTTACTAATACTGCAATGTCTGTAAAATACTTCCTTGTTGTGTCTTAAGGCCTAAATGCAAATGTACACTTGTAATGTAATAAAAGCTTATGCGTATGCATCGAAAAAGTTTTTATATTAGAGTTTGGAACAATGATTTAAAAAAAAAACACAGAATTTCCTAAAAATCTAAAAAATAATTTTACTGTTCAATTTCAAACACATTTTTGAAATATGTATGCGAATATACCTGATTCATACTGTTACATAACTGAGACGAGAGATAAAATTACTATGGAACCCTGCAATACGCGTGGCTTGGCTCTTGACCGGTTTTTAGCGTCGTCATCTCTACACATTACGGAAAAAGGATCATCGTGAGGAATCCCGCGTTAAATTCGTACCTAAAAAGTGTCTGTCTGGTTTTAAAATGCATGAATGTTATGTTATGTGCCTTCAGTCTGAAACTTTATTAATACACAACTACGTTGTATAAAAAAGTAGCTTTTCGCTTAACTGTAAAATTCCTTGTGCTGCACCACTCTCTACCAGTGCTACCTTCGTATAGAGTGCGGATTATAGAACTTGGCTGAGATTCCTCTGCGGTTCAGGCTAGAGCACAGGAACATACAGGAGAGAATCTAGCTTCTACGTGCTACAAATACGACTATTTTTTCTATACATTTATTCGCACGCCACACGTCACAGTATTTTAAATAAAGAAGAAGAAATATGTAAACCACAATTTTGGGTGTTCATCATCGTCTTCATCATCAGTCCTATGATGTCCTCTGCTGAGTGTTTAATAGTTTGCACGAGAGACAATTCCAAAATGGTAAAATATGGTCTACTACTAAACAATATACGATTCAGAGTCGCACTTGGCGGCTTTTTACTACCCTTATGGGTTTATCATAAAGAAAACGAACACATATATTTTTTCTATGCAAAAAGCTTCTTATTCAATGGAGCATAAACATCATATGTCATTAGTACGGCATATGACCCAACTCAAAAAATATCGGATATTTTCCTCCTATTTCCTTTTCCAACATCGTTTCTAAGACCATTGCTCGGGGTCTGTTTGCACTCTTTATAAGTAAGGGCAAAAAGAAAAGAGGAATACAAAATTACAGTCACTCAAGTAGGTACCTTTATTAAAAAAGTTATTAACTATATCATAGTAACATTGTTGAGATTGATGAGTACGAGTATCATGATTATTTGACAATAATTGTGGGTTATATCAAGTAATATTAACCACAGTAATATGTCGGTGTCACCCACGGCTTAGTTCGTTCCCGTAGGAATTTCAGGATAACGTATAACTGTTTATTTTATGTTCCAATGGATCGTAAGATGGCGGATTCGAGACCGGCTGCAGTACGTGTACCAGTGGGACTCTTTTTATGTATGGTCAAGTCATCGTGATGAAACTGACACAACACCACCACCACAAGGTGTGTGTATCCTATAACGGCGATGGGCTCGGCTCCAGTCACGTTGGGTTAAATACGCTTGGTGAACCGTGCGGATTTGCTTAGCAATTGTCTCTGCCTACCCCGCTTTGGGATTGAAGTCAAGCGTGAAGTGTAGTAATAGATTAATCGTAATCAAAAGGATTAAAAATACTGTTATAATTAATTGTTGCATTTCGAAAAATACAATAAATATCATAACGTTGGTAACTTATATTAATCAGAATCACATTCTCATCATCCAATAATGAAAGAAATTAAGAAGAGAAAGTCCTTACTCAACTAGTGCAGTTAGTTTTTAGAATAGCAAGTAAGTTTGTAAACTGGTGATTCACTAAAAACTATACAATAATGTAAGCAGAGAAATTTTACCATTGTGATGTGCCTCTGAAACAAATAGCTTAGAGCAAACAAACTCTTTGTACCAATATAACAATGGCTAATAGACGTTTATTATGGATTACAAAGAGAGTGATTTTTCAAAAGTCACCGCTAGTCACCCTTGCAACGAACAATAGTTGCTGAATCCAACACGCCCCTAAAACAATGCAGCTCAAACAAAATACGTAAGGTAGAGGCAGTCCGGTCCGACCCGACTATAAAATGTCCGAAGTTTGGTGGCTAATTTTGTTTCATTTTACTGCTTTGAAATAGGATCAACAGCCATTAGGCACATTTTTTTGCCACGCCTTTTATTTAGGGTGTCTTCCGAAGGCCAAGCGGCGGCGGCGGGTGGACAAAGCTACTCGTCGGTGCAGCGGAATTGCTCACATAAACAACGGACTGCGCGGCACCTTTATCTACATCATTTATGATGGGACGCAGGCAGTTTGCTTATGAGATAGTCAACAAACCTATCTTCCTGAGCTCATAAAACTTACAAAGCTGTTCCTCACATGACTCAAGATGTCAGTAATTCTGGATCGCCACATTATGGAGACTGAAAGATTTACAGTTTTAGATTAGGTTCTAAAAAAGAAGCGTTTCTTCAATTATGATGGCCGATCTCCTTACCTATGTACCTAGAATTCAAAGGAGACGAAATATGAAATAGTAATCGTGTGTGTATTAAGGTTTTTGTCACACGAATCAAGCAAGGGGACGGAATAAAATGTAAAATGTAATTCTATAACAAACTTAACAAATGACTTGACTGCCCAAAACTCCCAGCCGTAAATGAAACAATTTATTGGACCAGAAAACATGTTCTAACCCTTTCATTCTGCTCTAGCTCTCATTGTTTTTTAACTAGGGTCAATGTTGTTTTTTGCCATGAACAATGCTTTATCAGTCAATTAGCAAAATGCCTGTACGGTCATTGTTCCTAAGTAAATATGGAAATGAGGGAGCAAGTAACAATTGTTGATTTATAGGTATCATTACAACATTTTATATCTTTGGAAGGTGTGAACATTTTAACGGTCTCGTTTAGAATTGTTTTTGTCATTGTGCATTATGATAACTTTTAATTCAACACAATTTATCACGTGTAGCTCCTGGATGACGTCGACAACGGAATTTAATAAAGAAAAAATAGCTATTTTTCGGTTGATAGAGCTAGTGCTTTACGAATTATGTTCTATTTTAGTCTCAAGTTATATATTGTGAACTACTGACTAAAAAATAAGGTCTAGTCTAGTCAAGTAGGTCCTGTAAAAGGAAAAGGACAGCTGAAAAAATGTATTGTTTAAATAAAAGATCTTAACTAGGTACCGACCTGTGCATGGTTGAAAAAAATTAGGTGTTGTTAAATAGCACCATGACAATATAGGTTTTCATACATATCTACATGATGTGTATTCGTTTTAATAGATTAATTAACACGGTATTAAATTCAAATAGGTTAGAAGATGTGGAGTGATACCTAGTATAGGTAAGACATGAGAATAATTTGCCATAGCGGCATTCGCGTGGAAGTGAGAACCGGTTTTGGTACAGATCCGTGTCGAAACGCGTGACGTATAACTTGTGCTCTGTGTTGACGTCAGAATCTACACCTATACCTACAATCATAGTGACGCTACGCCAACATTATCTGACTCTTGATAAATTCTGAGAAACACCGTAAACTCTACTTTAATGCTAATAGTAGTGTTAGGTCACGCTTAATCGTGTAAAAGTTAAGTGCGAAATAGATTCGCAATCGAACTGTTCAGTATAAATACGAGTATTTGGATTTGTTGTGTATGGGAGTATTTATTTTCTTATAACGATATAAGTATTAAATATACTTTTATTAGAAAATCTAATATATAAAATTTCCATGTCACAATGTTAGTTGACCTGGAAATTCCTGTTTTTTGCACTAGTACAAAACTATTGACGTACCTACTAAATTTGGTTCATAAACGATCGTGGTAACATTTAGTAGAAGATTATTCATTTTAGACATTATGTTACTTAAGACCTGTACACAATCGATATCTAAATAAACGGACCCCCATTCTTAAATGATTGTTTATCTATAGATTACCAGGTAATCATTTTATCTATCAACTTTCAAAGTTCAATGAACAATCATTTAGATGAGGCGACTGCCTGACTGCTCAGCTGTTTGTAAAAACCTTATTTACGATTGCACAATATTTTTTTCTGTTATAATAACTGATTAACAGATTTGCACAGATAAAACGATCGTTTATGAACCAAATTTAGTAGATACGTTAATCATTTTGTACTAGTGCAAAAAACAGGAATTTCCAGGTCAACATGAGTAGATATTATGAAGGTCGGAAATGACATGACTCTATAATTACACAAAGGTAAATCAATCAACATTAGTGCCTAACGTAGTCTGCAATGATCGCTTATTTACAAAATTAACAGCTTATGTAGCCAGAGTTAGAAACAAGTTATTACATGCTGATCTGAAATGTAAAGAGAATGTAACAGCTGCTTTTTTTCCTGGCACTTACGTAGAGGACGATTATGGAATCTGGAGATTTATTCAAGCTATAAGCAATCTATAAACACCTTGTAAGTGAATGCCCATATAGCCATTCTTGGCTCCTTATCGCGCAGGGACCTTGTGATCATAAGGTTCTGTCCAACCCCTTTTGGGCGTAACGGACGTGAATTTATATAGATATACTTAGTAAAAAACAAGCTTCGCATCTAGCACAGGATACATGTGCCCTTACAGTAAAATAAATACTTACCTACAGAATTCAATTCTATTTCATTTTTTAAATCTATTCTATTTATTGTAATGCCACTTACTTGTTTTTTTAAGGTATAGAGGTAAAATAAAAAAAAATAAATACACTTCACGCCTTTTAATCCCAAAGCGGGGTAGGCAGAGGCACTTGCTAAAGCAAATGCCCACAGTTCACCAAGCGTATTTGACCCAATGTGACAGGGGGTGAGCCCATCGCCGTTATAAGATTCACACACCATGTGGTGTGCGGCTTCATCTCGATGTCCTTCACCGTACGAGCGTTGCTTTGCGTACATAGGCTCTGAAAATAATCCCATTGGTACACGTCCAGTAGAAGGACTCGAACCCGCGATCTCTCGGTTACAAGTCAAGTATCCGACCAACTGGACCAAAGACGTTCAGTTAGATAGTAGTATAGAGGTAACTGTGACAGATATTTTTTTATCTCAGTCATCTAATTTAACAAAGGTAACCAGCAAACCAACAAGCAGTAACAACCACTGACAAGACAGTGCAAGACCATTGGGAGAAAACCTTCCTCTGACAGACTTGAATTCAGGACTAAGGACCATTTCTTCGATCTACTCTATTCAGTTACTCACTTATTAGTAATTAGATATTTATATAAAACGAGATAACCGACGGAATTTCCTCAACTAATGACTGGTATCTAGCCTTTAACGAGAAATTGACTGGCCATGCATAATTAGAAACATGTTATTTCCAAACTCACGGTGTATTTTTCAATATTTCCTATTTTTACTGGGACGCAGTAACCTAACAACCTAACCGGGAGGCAATAACTTACCAATACTATGGGTAGGTAGGATTACAGATGCGGAAGTAGCAAAAGATTTATTTCTCGTAATAAGCCCACTATTTCAAGTCGCCTTAATTTTTTTATCCATAGTAACTATTAGTAGCAATGGACGAAGGAAAGGTTAAATGACTTCTTGGATGTTTTGTCTGACATTTAATGGGTCCATTTGGCAGGTAGTCCGAAGTTTTGGTCAATGTCAGTATTCTGTTGCTCTTATTTTTTTTAATGTTGAAACGCGATGGACATAAAATAGACACCTCCGGGACTATTTCCGGCCGTCCGGCGTCCATTCAAAATAATCAGATCTGTAAAGATTTTATTTTCTTCATCTTCGTTATAAACAAACCTGTTACTTAGTAATTTAATTAAATTAAATTTTGCGCAATATTTTTTTTAACCAGTAAATTCTCGAATAGATGTACTGAATTGGAATTTTAAGTCAACTTCCGAATTCAATACCAGGAGAAATAACAGAATTTACTTTAGTTTTAGTCACTAATATTTTTCATCACTCAAATTGCTTAGTCAAGATATAGGTACATCGACTAGACATTATCATATATGTATAATATATAACAGAGTTGTGTGACCGTGTCGAGTGAGCGGTTAGGAGATACTAAACAGGCCACATCGGAAATTCCATACTATTAACTCATGCACAAGATGACGTCTCCGCTTGCGAGAGGCGAAAAAACCCATCGACCCACACTGTTCTAAGTAGGTATTAGATTGTTACGTATCGATATGTAACCGATAGATAGCTACTTAACTTACTCCTGTCTATTAAAGCGGAACCGTTTCTTTCAATCTCGAGCTAGGAGACTATTCTCCTATAAAGCTAGGAATCGAATTAAAAAATATTTTTTGACAATACAATTAGGAATTCAGGAATGTTATAGTCGTACGTTGAATAAAAGTAAAGTACGTAAATATTTGTCAACCAAGTTGGTAAAAATCGTCTCTAGAGAGAGAGCTTTCGTGCTGCGCTGCATAATAAATAGAGTTAAGCGAATATAACACCCTAGGTATACATATTATGGAGGAATTATTATTTTTACTTTTTAAAAGTAGCTTTGAACCGAGCACCTGTCATTCACCGAATCAAAATTGCGTAAGCATAAGCGGATTGTTGCTATCGGAAAACTGTAAAACATCATTAATCATTGCAACATTTGTGCAGTGTTGAGCACTCTCCAGCTTACGCGTCATTACAGGAAGCTTATATTTTGTTAGCAGCGGACGGCACCGTTTATAACGCGTTATCTTCAAATGAACACAATAACAAGTTTAATAATGGAGGTGATTAATGTGCGCACAGGATGACGCGCACTTCGCGCGGAGGCTAGGGAGGCGCGACCTGCGACGGCGGCGGTGGCGGCGACTCGGCAGCGCCCCGACTCGACCCGCTTGCCAGCAGCCGGTGTCCCACACGGCCCCGCACAAATGACCAGACATTATTTAATTGAAATAGAACTAAAAGGGTGACGATTGTAATAGAAAACATAAAAAAGGGTTCAGATTTAGCAAGAACATGTGATGATATATTGTGCAAGGCGTGCAATAGACTGTTATTTGCCCTTTCAAGGCACAGCAAGTAAGTGGGGTACATATTCAGATAGTATCCGAAATTGTGTAAGTAATATTATTAGATTAGATAATATTAAAGATAGGCAGATACCCAGGTTGGATCCATAATATTTAGTAGGTACTTTTTATAAACACACGTATACAATAAATATTAAGTTCTTATTTACGTCTGTCGTCGTATGGGTTTTATTTGAACCTGTAGCTAAATCCCACCAAGCAAATATTTCATTGAATCGAGGAACAGTGCACGGTGCGACATCAAACAGAAATAAAATGGCATTCCAAGGAATTAGGACTAAGAACGTCAATATATCATGTCGAGATGTTTACTTGTTTGCCTTCTTGTAACTCACAGTGAGATAATAAATTTAAAATGGAATAGTCCCGTCGACTAATGGCCCCGAGACATAAAAGCTGCAGTTCGCTCGGCCATCGCAGAACATTGTATTGTTTGTTGAAAAAATTTACACTTCAATATTTGATTTGTGTGAATTTGTGACATTGCAATCAATATAAAAACTCGATTGAAACGTCACCTTTTCACAGATGTTTGTATCGCTACCTGAGTCTTTTATAGGGAGAAAAAATAGGGGCGACAGAAATACGCGCCGACAGAACAAAAAACAACTTTTCACAATACTTTACTCGTATGATATATGACATTTTCATAGAGGAGTCGTTGACTTTATTGTACCTTTAATAAGGCGAAAAATGTCGATCACTACCGGACAGGCGAATAATCTATACTTTGACAGTAATATGTTACCAAAGTGTTCGCTTACACTACCGTAGTACCGTAAGACGTAGGTAAATATGTGATTCCAAAGCTCACGCTCCAGAATTAGGTAAATTATTAGTGGATCTCAGTTATCATGTACATTAAGAAGCAGAAGCTGGATGCGAGAAGCCGAAAATATCAAAATGTGGCGCAATCACAGTAGTGTGCAATCGGAGAAGCCTATCTTCAGCAGTGGACAAATATAGGCTGATGGGAAGCCAAATTAAACAGAAATTTTTTTTTCAGAAGTTAAGCCTTACCTTAAATTAGCCTTTAATAAATTTATGTAAGTTTACGACACATTTAAAAAAATGATTAACTATCTTCTCTGTAATTCCATTTTTATAATTAGTTAGTATTTTTTGAACTGTTTTCTTATCTACGTAAAATTTACACGACAAAAAAACATTCTACAAATCCAGGGAACGATTTTCTAATTGCGAGTGCAAATGTTGACCCTCCATTTTTTTTTTGTGTCAATCTTAGTGTTCGTAATGAAGTAAAATAACAAACATTTGCAAAAATGTAATAATCAACACAGGAATTGAAGGGCGAGGCTGAAAATAATCGTTTTTTCTAGTTCACGTAGAGCTTTAGTGTATCAATTAGAGCGATGTGTAGTAAGGAGCCAGCGGGGGCGCACAGTGGGTGTCGCCCGTCGCCCCGGGCCTCCGGACCTACTGCATATTGACAAATTAACTGCCAAACATTTTGCGCAAAAAAATATAGAGCAGATGTCATTGTTTTTTGTTTTTGCAACGTGTAAACTACCGAGAAAGCTGGAAAAACAGTGGCCACCAAGAAGCTACATAATTAATGATCCATTGTTGTTTGTTCAACTAAATTCTCGATTCATTAATCAAATAGTTCCTGTATAATCCTACCATTAACTTAAAAAACTTTTTTTTTTATTTCTAGAACTTTTTTCTTCCTTCTCTCTGATCTGTTGTTAGAGATACTTATCTAAAGCAAATTCTTACCTGCTAAGAATGTATGTACAAATTGTCATGTGTTACCTATTGCAAATTCTCCCTAAAGACGTTAAACTAAAATAAGTTATTTTATTAGTCACAATTCGTTACTTCGAAAGAAAGCCAAGTTAACACAATGAGCTTTTTTATGGATTTCGATCGCGTTGTAGAGTTGCAAAGCAATTACGTACCTATACTATAGTAACGTGTGTTGTTATTAGAGTCCATGCCACCTGCCGCGTGATTACAGACCGTGCCACACTCGCTGAGCTATTGAAAACGATAACACGGAAGCAAAGACTTTAAAAATCGTAGCAGTTTTGTTACTATAATGCATTCCCGTGTAAATATTGTAGGACACAAAGCAGACGCGGCAACCCTTGCGCAGACTCCGCGGGGAGCCATTACAGCGGCTCAAAGAGTTGGGTGGACCCGCCCGATACGACTCTGTAAATCTAATTAAAATATCAATATGTTGTACGGACTACGCGTTGACAATTCGATTTCACGCCTAACTGTAGGTACCCCTGCGTCACATTCAATTCACTAATGTTATAATAAAAAACTTTTGTTTGCAATGGAATGAAAGACAATTGACTGCGCCTTTACAATCTTGTAAGATGAATATTATTTACGGAAGTAGGTTAGGGGAGCAGCATTTTTTTAAGTAAAATTATAATTGTACAATATTAACATTTCAACCTTTTTTCAACCTTTTAAACTTCGATGGTAGGTATAGGCAGAGGTTGGTACTTACTAATCCCAACCAAACCACGCCACGCTTGGCAGGCGGGTTCGCGATCGCAGTGGTGTCGTGGTTTAACTCACAGAGAACGCTGCTGCCCGTCCTCTGGAGAGCTCCCTCGGTCACCTCTTCGACCCCACGACGGGAAAAGTTTGGCTGGGATGGTGACACATGTATTCTATTCGCAGTCACCACACGACATTCCCATTCAGGCAGTGCAAGTGGAAATAGAGCGACTTCCGGATGTTTCCCGGTCACCTCTCGTAAACACTGTGGAAGGCCGCGATAGATACGTAGGTGTTCAGTAGGTATGATTTCGTCATAACCTAATCGCTGTCTATGCGTACAGTCCGCCAAGAACCTGCTCTTGGCTTGTCTGAGAGTACGCAGCTAGCCCTTAGGGTGGTGGAACTTGTTCCCTAAGGTTGACCTTACCTAAGATTATTATTTTACACACAATAGGTATAGCCACTCTACCTTACTGAAGTTTTAATGATAGGAAAGACAAGCTGGTAGACCACTTTCCCCATGCCTATGAAAAAAGGCAGTGCATTTCGTTAACTCTGTCTTTAACCAATAAATACTACTACGCTCTCCAAAAGATCTTCAGTAGTCGGGGTTCAGATCTGATCGCTATAGGCTATGGTTGTGTCGGAAACTGCATCTCAACATGCATCTATTGAGAGAGAGAGCGACCCTTGCCTGGCGGCGGCGTCAGCGCTCAGGGGCAAGTTTCTGCAGAATGCGTATAATTATTTATTTGCCCTCCGACCCCTCCGAGCGCCCTCTTTTCCCCCAAACACACCCATTGAAGCGTCGAAAAAAGAATCAAGGAATGTTTAGTCGAGTATATTAAAAAATACTACACATTGTTTTCCGTGTTAGTAGTTCTTATTAAATATTCATCTAAAAAAAAACTAAATTCACTGAAGCTTTTGATATAGGTAGTTGGCTTCCAAAATATATTGTAACTACTACCTACCTAGTTAATAAAAAGAAGGAAGTGAGGATAAATACTTTGTTACGAACACAATAGCAGGTATTCGTTTTACATTCAAAGGATCTCATTCTTTAGGCGTTGTTTACACGTTATACTTTTTTTGGTAGGATATATTCCAACAGCGCGAACTTTGTCATGAATAAACGGCTTAAACGGTATCATTTTTCGTATAATCTTGCGAGAATAGAAGGCGCAGTGTGCTCTATATAAAGCCGGAGACAAACACAGCGCGCGGCGCTACTATTTTGACATTTTAATTTCACCCCTTGCTTGAAATCCTTTTAAGCCCGCGAGGGGGCGCGTTGTTCGTTCTCTGATACTCGTATCGCAGTCCAAGAGAATCACGTGTGATTGACGTTTATCGCCGGGATTAAAATACAATTATATTTATTTTTAAACTCGACACGGGCATGTAAAATAACGGTTACCTGTTATCTTTTTATGTATTCTTTATTCAAAATAGTCTGCGCATGTTCTTCTTCGTACGTTGGAACAGAACAGAGTCAAGAGTAAATTCAGGTATAGTAAATAAAAAATAAATACAATATGCAATTATTTAGTCCCGTAATAATTAACATCTTTTTCATTACCGCCTCGTCGGCAGCACTAATAGCGGTGTATATGTTATTTGCCCCTTCGACGCCACTGCAGTTCGCAAATTGCGCAGGATGTGAGAGTCCTATGCAACAATAGGATTGGATTTATGGATCGCGCCGTGTGTGCAGAGCTCTCGATTAGAGGTAATTTGTGTCAATCACTGGCCGGCCATTGTCCCGCCCAGCCTGGGCCGATCACTCGCCGTAATTAAAATCCAGCACTGCGCGGAACAGGGAACAAACGAAACCGGGATCACCGACAAAAGTCAATCGACAGATTAATACCCGACGTGAACGAAATGTACAGGCAATCTATTGTTAACTTTTAGAGCTGTCAATCCGTAAATGATTAGAAACGTAGAGGTTCGTGACATTCGCCAATTATGACGGTTCAATGCAAACCTTACTCACAAAAAGAATATACAAAAAGGTATTTCGTATACAACATTTACTATCCTATATATAAGCGAGTCGAAATCCTGAAATGGTTCTTGTAGTACCTTGCAAATGCGACCTATCGTTTCAGGAAATAAGTTTAAGTGTATATAAGTAGTACCTACCCTTTTTATCTAGGTTATATACGCTTGGTGAACTGTGGGTATTTTCTTAACAAGTGTCTTTGTCTACCCCACGTTAGGATATAGACGAGAGAAGTATTTAATTTTATTTGGTATTTTTTTTACTGGACACTTAATTGTTTATTACTGATGCTACAATTTACGAAACTGAAATTTTCTCACGCCCGCAAAGGGTGACTGGTTCCAGTTATACGTATAATCTATAGCTGATATTTTATATTTGGCATAGCCACAATAATTGTGACTTGCACAAAACCAATTTCATGAGTTGTTTGCATTTGCGATTTGAACAATTCCTTATTTTGCGTGCGTTAAATATGAGCATTGAATATTGTATCTCTTTCACACTTCAATAATAGAGGTGTGAGTGAAAGGGACAAATAGGAAAGTCAATTTCGTTTCGGGGGTTGTTACACCGTCAACCCTTTCGCTTCGGCGGCGACTCGTAAATGGTAATTTGATTTCACGCACGTCCAATGATTAATGTCATAGCGTTATCGCTCCATATTTTACAGATTTAGGAGAATAACTGATTTTTTTCACGTGACCCCATTATGTTACAACTTAATCCATAGATAACATTGTACGACGGACTATGAGAAGGGTAGGTACCTATTGAGAAATATAACCACGTAAGAGTGTCACTAAAAATACATCTAAAAGTTTACTCCGTTCGTCACCAATTTAAAAGTTATAATTTTACTATACTTCTGTACTAATACTGTAACAAACACACAACTCTTAAATCTATCCACTGAAGTGCAGATAGACAATCAATTAAGTACTTATTACAAGTACAAGCCATCGATGTAGTAGCGTAGATGAGCTACGAAAGATCGTAGATAAAAAAACGTAGAACAAATAAAAAACGCAACAAGAAGAGGAGAATCTTCCGATTGCATATAAACTTTAATAAAAAATGTGTACACAACAAATAATCTCAACAAGAATACAAATCCTCTTAACTTGAAAGGGTCTCCATATGTAAGGAAAGAGGATGCTCCTAATGTTCCCATGTTTCTCTATGTGTTTAAGTAATCAAATAACATTAATGCCTGTCCTAATCCTTAATACCTTTGTTCGACGTTTTCATGCTCCGCTACGCCCCCGCTTCAATATTTGTTTATCTTCTGAACGCTCACTTTTATCGCGACGGGAGCTTTTGTAAAAAGAACGCAGTTTCTTTTTTATCGAAAATAGCAGATTTTTTATCAAAAAAGTCAGCTAGACAGAGCACGTGGCGTAATGATCGATCACTAACGGAAGATGAATTAGGCTCGCACTCAATCTTTCAACATTTACAAAAAAAATCGGTAGGACTGTCTCTTTAATATTGTTGTAGATCGAAACTTGAAAATTAATCAATTTGGCTATGTTTTAGTGAAATGCAAATCTCTTATGTGGATGCCTCTATTTTAGTATTGTTCGTTTTTCTACTGGTCCCCGGTTATGACCTTGGTATTCCAAAAGTTTAACATAGATATAGTACATGTAAGTATGCAGTATATCTACTTGCAAAACTGCGTCATTTTTCAATTGCGAAACTTTAAAATGTAATATCTTATATACAGTATGTATCGTGTAATCAATTATCATTTAGATTCCTAAACTACGCAACATGAGACAAGTAGATAGGTTCCTACTTGGCCCATTATTATAATAATTGTGTTAATTTGTAAACAAGATCTTGGCTATACGAAATATATTGAGTTTCCATGTAAATACTTTGTCATTGTTCTTTTTATTCCTGCATAATCTGTGTTATGTATGTGGGGTTCCTATAGACTTGGAACATTATAGGGGGGCTCCCTGCGCGAGAGCAGGAACATCTGTATTTGCGTATCGCTCCCACTCGTACACCTATTTGTATTAACTCCGTATTCAAATATTTTTAATCGCTTAAGTACACAATCCATTCGCGGATAAAGAATTATGATAATTATTCATACGCGTTGGCGACATTTCAATCCTTTCGATACATCGGGCAATGTTTGCTGACGACACCCTTCCTGCAATAGTATCGCGGAAAACATATTTTTTCTTAAACGCCTTAAAAATACTTTAAAAGTAAAAAGTAAGTCTAAAAGGGAGATATATGTGTTACATATGTGTTACACAATTTTTGTTTTAAGGGTGCTGAAAAGCGCTACAAAGAAACTCATGCATACATAAAGGCGTATGTACATTCAGTTTTGAAGACTCACAACATACCTATACCGACTCACTTGTTTCAAAATACTCAACCCCAGTGGAAGATCTTTATGGATTATTTTACTAATTAAAATCCACACTAATATGCAACGCACACTATCTTATGGGAAGAATGTCTCTTAACTCCAAGCGCAGACAGGTTGAGTATTAATACAACAACGTACATTTGCAAACTAAAAAAAACAATTTACGTTTGCGAAGAAAGCATTATTTCAATCATGCATAATTTGATATATATCTAACACTTGTTGCCTACACCCTAGCTAATTCGGAACAACTGTTTAAAGTTTTGTGAATGGATAAGTTATGCAAATTCATATAATCTTCGACTATCATTTAACCATATTTCATTGAATATTAAATAAAATGTGAATGTGAAACGAACAGGCTTGCTTTTTTTACAACTGGATTAATTTCATTGATCGCTGGGGTATACGTAATAACGTAGATAGGTAATACTCTACAAATTTATAACATGACAATATGTACGATCATAATTTTACTGAATAGGTAAATGGAAAGGAGCTGGAAAGTGGTACCCGGACATTCTCGTGAAAAGAAATAAGTTCGATACTAAAAAAAACCTTGGTACTACTTATAATTATTCACACCAGTTGTATCATTTTACTTATTGTTACATACTGTAATAGCAGACACTATATTACTAAATAAGTAATAGTACATCTTCCTATCTATATATAAAATGCTCGGTTAGGATTAACGGATTTATTTTTGCGTATGAATATACATTTTATGTAGATAGGTATAGCTCTGTCGTACATAGCGTATACGCTTATTAGTATTATTTCGAATGTTGTGGAATGATAAAAAATAATCGTGCCTTTCGCTCTTTAGGTCCTATTGGAAAATGCTAGCCTATATCTAACAAACTTATTTTTGTCATACACGGTTTACCCTTACCTAACCCTTCACGATGTTAATAGCTATCAATAAAATTACGTCAAAGTGACGCTTCCGCGATGCAATCGCGCGAAAATGTTCCAAGAGTCACAGAGCGTGGGGTCACACGCACCAGCGTGAACAGATTATCCTGTCCCATTCGACACACGTATGCTATTGGAAAAAGATTGAAAAAAAAATGTGACAAACATATCACAAGAGGTGAATGGTGTACAGTTTTATTGTTTATTTTTTTTGTTACTATTGCAATATGTAGTTTTTATTGTAATATGTATATTACAGTTAGTAAAGTAAGTAAGTAAAAGGGAGCAAGCAAAACCTACTTTCTGTATGTAAATATATATATTTGAAGATGTTATAAGCCAGCTTGTGTTTGTTCCCAATATCCTGCCGCAATAAATCCTGGAGTTAACTTGTGGATTACCTGGGCGATAGGCATTGAACTCCCGAACTACACTATATTATATGAATTGTTATAAAGCCAGTTGCAGTGTTAATTGTTTTCAAACCCCTTGAAGACCAATAAATCCATATAAAGACCATTGTTTATACAATTGCCAGAAACCACAGGAAAGCTTACCGCATGTCGAATTGCAGAAGCGCTCAGAAAATAATCACTTGGAAACGGTTACCCATTCAATGACTGACCACGCCACACCTTGCTTAACCTCAGTGGTCCGTAATCTGGTGCTGACGCCACGGCGCAGCGTTATGGTCCAAAATCCAACAAGTTTAATAGGTACACTAAAATACATTCGATTGGAAGTAAATTGTAATTACTACTCGAAATAGGATTTTTTTTCTAATTTCAGCAGATGGGCGATAAACACTATAAAAAGGGGTTAGCCGTGACCTCATAAAAAAATGGGATTTATTGCATCTCGTGACCCTACGCGCTACCGAAACTAAGACAGAGCGGGGAAAATAATAGAAAAATGTCGTAATTAAAATCCAACCCCTTCTTTGTTGTAGGAAAAAAGTGGAGCGAGCCGCGCGTGACCGATTGATGATATAGAGAGAGAGGTCTGCGAGTCGTCCCGCCCCGCGAGGAACAAGTGCCTCGGCAGGGGCGGAGGGCACAACTCACTAGCGACGGGTTAAGCGATGTTTAATAGCCCTGTTACATCGTTTAATAATGCAAACATGTAACGGCACTTATTAAGTTTCTCATATAATTAGAACTGTTTCCGTTTTACATTAATGAGGGCGGAACAACAACTGTTACAAAGTAAAACTTCTGCTGACATGTTCTTTATTAAAGTTTTTTTTTCCAATTTGTAGGAATGCCAAAGTTATTGGCAGTTACTAGTTTATGTAGGTAGACAATTATCAAGGTGTGTAAAACATAAGTAGGTTCATATATGGTAAACCTATAAGGTACGTACAATTACAGTTTAGATAAGTATAATCACTCAGATTATCGATTAGTAATATTTTAGCCAAGAGATTTGTATCAGTGCTATGATCAAATAGTAATTTAAGTAGTTGTTTTATTGATCATCATCAAACAATGGTGATCGAGACTGTTTTCCATTTTGCTGAATGATTACTGTAATTGCAGGAGCACGGCAGAGGAAGCAGTAGGTAGCGGCGGCGGCGGAGGTATCCCGGTGGACGTGACCATCAGCGCGACCACAAAACACAGCTAAAGCTCAACGAAACCAAAACAAAAAGCCCCGACGAGAAAATTGCTAGGCTCATTTCGATAAACGTTCCCCGCGTTACATCACAACTGTAAAGGGTATAATACATATAAAACAAGAGAAGTTGATTTACCTGCCAACTGCTGCCGCCACAGACGCCCGATCACGTTTTATATTGGACTGCAACTACTCGGGCACAACCGGCGGCCGGCGGCGTAATCTGGCAGCTCAACTTGTGCTTTGGTTCCGTCCGTCCATCTCCGATGACATCTATGTTTCTATAGCTTCCCTTGCAATACTCTGCAAAAAATATGGATTCTATGCAAAGAAATAAGATTAAATCGAATAAAGGCAGTTTCGAAATCTCGATTTCATCTCTAAAAAGGTATCAACTATTGTGTTTGCATTCAAAGTCGAATTCTCTTTTATCAAATTACGGACACAGGAGCTTTCCAATAAAGGCTTTATATTTTCAAACTTGAACTTGTACAATAGATTGAGTAAGAATAACATTAGTTTGTGTTATGATATGCCGCCTTCGTGCTGCACATAGGGATCAGACGTGCGGAATTGTACCTTATTTCAATAGTGTTAAGGTATTGGAAACGTGACGGTTTCCGGTGGAATAGCTGTTCGAGGTGCGATGCGCGATCTGGCGTTGTTTGTTGTTTGTTAAAGTATGCGTGAACGAGTGATGCTCGCCGAAGTATCGATTGGTATTCAATAGCGTCGCGATGAATGGCTCGGCAACAATGCCTCTCCGTCTGTCTACAGGGTGCTCCTTCATCCATTTCTATTAATGTTTATTCAAGCTAATATCTCAATAAGCATGTCAAACATTTGTAAAGATATGATGCGATTGATGAAAAAGTTATATTTGTATAAAGTTCAGTTATGTAGATAATTCGATGTAAAAATGTGCAATAATTGAACCTACTACCTACTTTTCACATACAATTTTAATGATATTTTAACTTTCACAAAGATAACTAACTCTTTTAACATACCGATGAATAAATAGCTTTGAAATATAAACTCGCTAGGATTACAACTAATTTAATATATACTACATAGGTACATGTCATATAATTTCGGGTAGTATACTTCATTTATTGATAGAAAGGTACTAAACATTATCTTCTTCTATTGCATTAAATGCATATCGTTCATCATATCCTAACCTGCCTACCGAATGAAATCTATACGTGTCTATCAGAGCTGTTTTATAAAACTCAACCTATCTCTCAGCCGTTAATGTATCTTGATAATGAGTTCAATTTGATCTCTTCTCAATAGTCAGGGAAGGTATCAATATCTGGATATCGTTCGCCGCTAGTCCGGTCCAGCGAGCAGGCAAAGCGCCGCCGCCGCCGGTGGTCCTTCCTTGCGCCTCGGCTCCTCTCTGTCCACTACCAGTTACATTCAAATCCCGTCTTTGTTCACCGTCGACTCAATGGTACACTCATCGTTCCATTGTTATCTTGAGTATTAATCTGGAGCAGCATAGACTTCGCGACGTCTCATAATTGTATTCGTACCAACGTTTTTAACCCGCATTCTTGGCAATTATCAAATGGAATCCCACAAAATCTGTCCGGTCCCCAACAGTGATGTTTGCGAGTTTATTTTGCGAACAAAAGGCACATGTCAGCCATTAGTATGCAGCGTAGGTGATGTGAAGTGACGTCGTCGCCGGGTAAAACAAAACAGAGAGGAGGGCCCGCGGCGCACGCGCCACTTGATGCTCGTTAGCGCTCCACAAAGCAATGCACTCATGCCTCAACTAAAACAATGCACTCAATACGTTACCATTATGCTAATTGCACCCACTGAGCACTATTCGTTTACATTTCATTTTCAAACAAATAGGTTTAAAACAGACTTTTGCAATGAACCTGGAAATCCTTAATATTTGTAGATATGTATCAATTTTATGTCAATCCGTGAAATGTTAACTTTCTAAATAAAAATAATTCACACATTTAATATGAAGGTAAGCACGTATGAGTAAGCAATGTAAGTACCTACTAACCATTGTTATTTGTGACATCGGACGTAACTTAAAAGGACTTGGGATTTCACTTGGTGACTCGACCATGAGCTGAGTCATAGGTACTCGTTTAAGTTCTACAAATACGTAAGTCAATATTTAATACACATAAGTAATATAAACATTGCTTAGAATTATGCTATTCGATTTATTTAGATTCTGTAAAGAATAAGGAAGACATTTTTCAACAGATAAGTTGGAACAATTAACAATTTCTGGGAACTGAGATACCTACGTCCGTGGGAAAAACCCTGCTTCGACACTTCACACGTGGTCCCCGGGTGGTGCAAACCAGGTATCATTCTGGTGGGAGGCTTCGGCCGCGGCAAGTCACCACCCACCGAAAAAAACCATGCCGCCAAGTGGTTGGGTATCCCCACCCATGTTCCGGCATGCCTGTTCGGTGAAGCCTTTTGGCGAAACAGGTCAGGGTAGCATTTCCATTCAGTGATCAATAAGCGTTCTTGACTGTCGTTCATGGGAAGTCTCTGGTAGATCAGTCTTGGAGGTTAGCTGGATCCGAAGAAACGGTGCTCCGCTGGCCGCCCGCAGACAGTTGAGGGCCCAAGTAGTGAACTAACCACTCATGAAAGGCTGCCCCGCCATCTTGCGAAAAATCCCGCCACTGTGCCGGCTGGCAAACCGGATAGAAGGAACGATGGACATTTTCGAGGGGGTTCGGGCGTCCCAGCAGTCTCCAGACTGGTTTCCCTATAGTGCTTTTCTTGTGTAAGTTTCTCCTGCTGACGATCACTGAAACTCACCCTTCTTCTGTTTCGATAGTACACCCCACACCCTACTAAAATTAAGTTAAAAAGGAACAGGAAAAGGAAAGTTGTACAGCGGATGCACGCCTTCGGCCTCAAAGTGCACCTCATTAATATCCGATACTCGATTCTAGTGTCGGTCCACCACCACCTGAAAACCGACAAACCTTCTCTTCTGTTCCTTACGGAGAAGCAGATAGGGTGTCCAACTGACACTGCATACTTGCAGTATACAGGGTACTCCCTAGAGCACAAGTTCCGGGCACGTGCTGGAGTATGTCTTTATGTCAGGGACGACATCTGCTGTCTGCGTCTCCGTAATCTTGAGGACCCCAGACTGTCCGTCATGTGAGTATTGGTGGACGCTGGTGTAGATAAAACTATCTATGCCTACGTCTACCGCTCGCACTCCGGAGATCAGGAGACGACTAGGCTCACAGAATACATCAGTGAGGTGGCTGATGCAGCTCAGCTTAGGTACCCCACAGCCCAGTTATGGGGGATTTTAATAGCCATCACCAAGAATAGCTGTTCCCATACCAGTACACACACCACACTGGGAGAGAGATGTGCAAACTTGCCTTATCGCATAACCTCACCCGGTTGGTCCCAGAGGCTACTAGGGTTCCGGATGTTAATACGCATACAGCCAATTGCTTGGACCTTCTGCTGACAACAGATCCAGACAGATACTCGGTTTCGGTATCTTCTCCTTTAGGAAACTCCAACCATTGTCACCATTGGACCGATCATTGGTACCACCCGCCCGACCCCAGCCCCAGAGGCACACGGCTGTTGTGGCGATACAAGTCAGCAGATTGGGATGAAATGCGGTCCTTTTTTGCATCTTATCCTTGGCAGCTGATTCTTCTCTACGGATCGGCCTACGGATGAACTTGGATAAAACCAAGGTCATCTTCAATGAACATGTTCTACCGGAACCGATTTCAGTACACGGCACCGTTCTCGAAGTTGTTTAAAAAATATGTAGCAGACATTTGTGGGCAGACATTGCAGTTGGGTAGAAACAACTTCGAGGACGAGGTAAACAGAAGAATTCAGCTGGGTTGGGCAGCATTTGGGAAGTTACGTCGAGTCTTAACATCAGCGATCCCACAGTGTCTGAAGACAAAGGTCTTCAATCAGTGTGTCCTACCTGTAATGACATACGGAGCTGAGACGTGGACACTGACGGCACGGCTGGCCCTCAAGCTAAAAGTCGCACAGCGTGCTATGGAAAGGGTTATGCTCGGCGTTTCTCTGAGGGATCGAATCAGAAATGAAGTGATCCGACAGAGAACCAAAGTCATCGACATAGCTCATCGTTTTAGCAAGCTGAAGTGGCAGTGGGCCGGCCCTATTTGCCGTAGAACCGATGACCGTTGGGGAAAACGAGTTCTCGAGTGGAGACCGCGTCTCGGCCAACGGAGTGTAGGACGCCCTCAGGCAAGGTGGACTGATGATATACGCAAGACGGCTGCCAGAAGCTGGATGCGAGAAGCCGAAAACAGATCACAGTGGCGTGCAATTGGAGAGGCCTATGTCCAGCAGTGGACAAGTATGGGCTGATGCTGATGATGATGATGATGATCCTTGGCAGCAGGTGTGTTTCTACTCGGCTAACCCATCGGCATGCGCGGAGGATTTGACGGTTGTTCTGCGTCAGGGTATGGAATACTATATCCCGTATTCTGATGTAGCGCTCAAGCACAAGGCCTACTTGGCCTGGGTTGCTGCCCGTAATGCCCGGGCATCGGACGTTGGCCTGAGGAAAAAAGCTTTCAACAAAGCTGCCAAGTCCTGCAAGAAGGTTATGCAGAGGGCTCGCTTCGATCACATATAGGCCGTATAGGCGCCAAATTGGCTTCGTACCCCGCGTTTTGGTCGCTGGCAAAGGGCGGTCGAGGCATACTTCCCCCTCACTGCCTCAACTGCTGAAGTCTGATGAGTCACTTGCACACTCCGCCCAGGCCAAAGCAAATCTGCTTTCGTCCTTATTTGCGGAATCTTCGCGTCTGGATGCTGGTAATGCGGTACCTCCAACTACGACCGGCTGTGGAGTGATTATGATGATGGAGTGATGATGATATTCCCGAAATCCGCATTTGCCAAAAAGAGGTACGTAAAGCGTTGCGCGATCTAGACGTGACCTGTATCCAAAAAGGGTAGTCGTGCTGACCCTACCTGCTACAGACCTATCTCAGTCACCTCCATCCTCTGTAAGACGATGGAACGTGTACTGAATAGCAAGCTGCTAATGCAGCTTGAAGCCAATGATCTCCTCTCTGACCGGCAATATGGCTTCCGCCGAAACCGGCCCACTTCACCACGCGTCACCTTCTTTCATGCCTCACGCACATCTGGAGTGAGACCTTGGAGAGACACGGGGAAACTTTCGCTGTCTCCCTTGATATCTCCAAGGCGTTTGATAGGGTCTGGCACGACAGCCTGATTGGCAAGCTTCCGTCGTTTGGACTGCTTGGTTGGTTTCCTGGGGGAACGATCGCTCCGAGTAGTCACAGATGGCTGCTCGTCCGATCTAATGGCGATTAATTCCGGGGTGCTTCAGGGTTCTGTTCTCTCTGCAACACTCTGCCTGCTGCATATAAACGATCTGCTGTAACCTGGTATCTATGGGCACGTAGACGGCAGCACGTTGTGGAGAGTCACACATCTGGCGCGCGAGCCAGCGGACCGCAAATCCGGGTACTCAGAGAGACATTGGTTTAAACATTGATTTTTATTGGAGAAGTGTAAGTACTCCATCGTAGACCACGACGCTGCTTAACATAAGCTTGTTCATAGTGATAAAAAAAATTGACCAATTAACCAATTGTAAAAATTGATTGGTAAGACCTTAATAAATAGGGTCGAAGTAACAAACGGCTGCCTAGAAAGTTTCTCTTTCCGAAACATAATATTTAGATAACTCTGTGCCACCTGTACTGGATCTCCTGTACTACCGTGCCTGCACTTGTTTTATTTTTTAATGAGCTGGGATGTGGCCAAAGAGTGACTCGTGACCACCGCCGCTACGAATCCAAGCGAGCATTTCTAAGTAAATGCATATACGTCGCTGGCTAAGTCGCACGATGTGTGACATAACGGCCAGTCAAAGCGCGTATTTTTTCTGTGTCGTGTGTCTCTTGACGCGCTTTCTAGAGCTGCTGGTGTACCAGGATAACGGACTCTGAGCTTGCTTACCAAAGAACAACAAAATAGTGAAACCACCTATTGCGGCTTGTCTTGTCTTGCAGTTTGTCATCTTATACTGAAAGTTATTTAACTAAGTAACTTTAACTTAAGCTTTAACGACGAAAAAGTGGCTAATTTCACTTTAGAGGTTTGGTTCTCAAGTGGAATAGAAGTAAGTTAGGCACATTTACCGTTTACTCTTTCCAATTTTAATTTCGTAATATTTATCGAGATTTTTTTATCAGTGACGGCGATAGTTTCTCCAGATACATCCCCTTAACCTTTCCAGCCGATTCAAGCCTGAGTGGTGGGTACAAACACGGAAATTAGAACTCGCAAAGAAGGGCGTACCTACCGCAACTTTTTTTCTCAATCACATTAAGGTATATTTTTATTCCTAGCTGTAAACAAAGTGCATCGATGCCCGCGATCTAATCGACGTTGTAGCCTACCTCAACAAGGTAAAGGTTAATTTACTTAACAAATGCCAATAACAACATTCATGTAGGTATTTACAAGACGATTACAATCGGTTTTTTTTTAATTAAAATAGCGGGAAAATAAATGCGCTGTGAACGACACGTGGCTACCAACAAAACGTGGAGTGCAATATGTAAGTAGGTATGCTTTTAAAGTGCAGTAGAGGCATTTAACAGCTAATGGGACTATTAACAAATGTATGATACATGTTCGTTCGCTCGTAAATCAGGAAACAACTGGCGCAGTTGGCACACATCGTCGGCCGTCTCGTACAGCTTACATCTTACTTTTTGGACACACATTTTACGATTCCGTGGCCTAAAATTTTTTATTTTTTATAAGTAGGTAAGTCCTACTAATAAACACGGTATAATTCTCCAGTTACACAAAGCTCAACTTAGCTAACTCATCAGTTGTATCTCAAATACGTTATATTATAACCAATTTCAATAATACTGTTAAGTAAAGTTTTATTAGTAAAGTTGCCTAAGTTTTTCAATACACCAAAGTTAAAAAGAACAACAAGAACTTTATATTATGTTACTTGCTGCTACGGAACTATTCATGGACGAGTCCGACTAGCGGCCGCTTTTTAGAAAACTCCTCATTATTAAACTATCGAATTAACTGATCAAGTATAAAATACCAAAGAAATTGCATAGTATTTGCAAGAGTTTACGGTGGGAATAAAGTTCATAATGTACCTTGTTAATTTAGTCTTTATGATGTCATTCGCCGGCCGCGAGTTGGAGCTAGAACGGGCGGCGGCGGCAGTGGCGGCAACCGTCAAAAGATGACGCGACCCGGGAGGCACACGCCCTCGATCCCATCCTAATAACTTAACCCCCTTTTGTTTTTCTACACAAAGCTCACTATTTATTTATGAGATCTTACGATTATGCTGTGACACGCGCTCCGGACTAATGGTGCTTAGGAACTGAATCCCATTTAAGTGTTTCGAGCGACGGCACGACGACAGGAATTATATCTGAATTTAGATCAATAGATATGAAGTTTTAAATATTGTCCGGGCAATCCTTAGTTTAATAGAATTTTCAGCAGGTACCTACTTATCAATAGGTACGTGATATCCCGATCAGAATTTTTGACCCAGTATAGATTCTGTAACACCCTTTCGATTTTTTTGTATGATGCACACCGGGGAGTAATATTTTCAAGTGTAAACACAAGCACTTGGACGCTTTTAAATTTGATTTCTACCACCCCAGCGGTAATGAGATGCTACAATGCAAAGACTCGAGTGGTGTTCATTGAATTGTCAAATATGTGCCGGTGGATGTGTGGTGTCCATAGAGTCCCCTTCTTATTCTGTTGTTGTGTATTATTGCGTCGCCGGTCCCTGTGCGATAGAGGCACTCCTGACAACGTGGCGGCAACGCGGCGGCATCGGCAGTACTACGCGACCAGTGTCGCGTTGCTCGTCATTAAAATATGCAACAAAGACATGTGACACGTCGTGACAGCCCATTGTCGCTGTCAATACAATTGAATCACCCTCACTATAATGATAAATTATAAAGTTTCAATTTTATAGCACTATAAAGGCGTAGCAAAATGTTTGCATAGATTAAAAACATTTTATTGTCCAGTGAGGATAATGTAGCAAACATAATTCAATTTATTTTTCAAACGGCAACTTGTTCACCTTTAAAGGAAAATTAAACACACTTCCGTTTTACTGCATTCCGACTCAATTACCGTAGGCACAGATAATATAATATCTACTACGTATAATACCTTATGTAAGTTTAATTAGTGATTGTCACCATTGGATGTAATAAAGAAATAAGTAAGAGTAATAATAAAGAAGTCCAATTTACAGAAAATTATGATGCAGCTATGCAGATCAGAATTTTCTGGAATCCCCTCATCGAAATTGTGATATGCGTCCCAACACTCTAAGAGAAACTCCTTATATATTACCACACACGTTACAATCTCTAGAGGGTCGACAGGAATTTTGAAGTAGGCTAGACTTAACTGGTTTGGCTACGAGGAATTTCTCTGGAGCTAATCAGATTTCTGACGAAAGGTGATGTCCAAACTTGCAGTCGTTTTTTCCGCTTTATTTCTTCGTGGTTCGCTTTCTTTACTTCGAGCTTCTCCAAGCCTTTCCCCTCGTAATCATCATTACAGTTTACTTTTTTTTTTGTTGGAAGAATGCGGGTCGTCTTGGTCTGTTCACCGCAGCCATAGTTGTCGAAGGAAATTTTGCGGTCACTCTACCCTGACCTGAGAAGGCAGACGCAGTGGATTCTTGCGGCGCGCGTGCAATCTCGCGGTTTTGCTCCGGCCAGCTCAGCTCATGGGCTATCCGTAGAATGCGGTTGTAAATCAGAAAAACTCATTAGGTGTCTTGTCATTTGTTGGGCATCAAACTGGAGTTGTCATCACCGCAGAAAGGATAAGTTATAGAGCGTGAAATTTCTGTATTTAAATATTCCTACAACAAAGTAACGGCTGTTATCGGAAACCTAATAACATACATACAGCATTTCACAGCGGAATATGTCGATACTCATATCAACGTTTTCGCTAGGTCAGTAAATATTTGGAAGCAAGTAGATGTACACGTCTCCAGAGAATGGGCCCTACGCGAAGAGCTAGGCAGGGCTGGGTTGGCGGTGAGCTTGTCCCTGCAATAGTAAAAAATAGGTGCCATTTTATAATTTCGCCATGTCCCTTCGTTTATTCGCGGCAATGCATAGGTAGGTAATTTGTGCTGGATAGCTGTAAATTGAGTCGAATTTTCGAGTCGAGTTCGAATTACCTATATATACGGTCGAATTGAGAACCTCCTCCTTTTTTTGAAGTCGGTTAACAAATTACCTACTTAATTAGGGCTTACTCGGACAGAACAGTTTTCTTTTTAATAGGTAGCTTTAAAGGATGGTCCATTCATTTAAAGTGGGGTTGAAAATCTTATTACCTGTGTTCCTATTCCTCGTGTAGATAATATAATTCGTAAAATTAAACCGTCAAAAAACTCACAGTGTTCAAATAAAAATAAACAACTTGTGATATACGGTTACTTGATCATAGTGTAATAAAACTGAAAGCAATTAGATACTACGTACGGAAAGAAATAGTGCCGGATATGAACTCTTGACCGGTTTATATTAGCAGGTAAATTGAATTATTAAAATGTTCGCCGTACCTAATTAAATTACATAGGTTGCCTATATTAAAAAATGTGCAAGTTTCTACTTATAATGAAAGCTATTAAAGCTACATTATAAGTAGAAACAATCTATAATCTGTATACACATATATAATAAAGTGATGCCTTTTATAGGTAGGTATTCATTTTGTAGGATAATATGTAGTTGTTTGCATATCGGAGGCGCCTCTTTAGGAACACTAGTTCCTCTACAAAAAAAAAGATGTAGTGATGTAGTTGAAATGAAAACTTGCATACTTGCTACCTTACTAATTTAGTTATTATTTCAAACAGTAGTAGGACATCGTGGGTAGATTTCCATGCACACAGGCGCTCGTTTAAAAAACCAGTCTTAAGAATTTTGATGACGTGGTCTATTCTAGAGATAGATTCAACTCAACAGTGTTTCCTCGCGGCTGTGTAGTGTAAAATGACACCATGACCGCCGTTGGCCTATCTATAGTCTATCCATCCATCGGTTGGACCACACGCGCTGCGATGTCACGCCTCAATGACCCAGGACATATCGATGCGTTGACAGCTAGCTATGATGACAGTTACTACTACGATAGCTTCTTGAGGGTTTTTTTTCACTCTTGATTACATTTTGATACATATTAGGTACTACAAGTGGAAATTAAAAAAAAAAGAAGTAGATAGGCAATTTTTAACGTTAGTGTATACCAAAACAGGTAATATGTGTGTGTGTGTGTGTGTTGAAGTGTTTATTTTTATTTCATTTGTTAAACAAAAAACTAAAACAGTACTTATGTAAGTATTTGATATTTAATTCGAAGCAGCTAGCTACGCAATACCCACGATCACCAAGCACTTAACCCAACGTGACAGGGGTGGGCCTAACGCCGTTCAAGGTTCACACACCTTATGATATGCGGGTTTTAGCAGGGATTTTTCCTTCCCTGTATGAGCGTTGCGTAGTTTACTTACATAGAGACTAAAATCGATCTAAGTACGTACATATTATAGCAGGACTGCAAACTTTTTTTCTTCTTTATCGTGGAGAATGAATAGTATAAAATTACGTTGACTATGCCATTATATTAAGGATTAAGCAGAAGAATTCAGCTAACGCACTATAAAGGGTCTCCAACTCTCCACACATAACGGTACACAGATCTCGTGTTGTGATTTCATGGAAATGTATTTCCCAGTGCTAGAGTCGAATCAGAGACTTGGCCACTCACTAGGAATCGAAATATTACTGCAACTCTTGTCACGAAACGCGTTTTAATGAATACTTACTTATTGTCACATAATATACTTGAATAGATACTTGTTATGGGGTTCGCTGGTAGATAATACTGTTAATATTAAGTCCGCCAATTTTATTGCAATTAAGTATTAAATTAATTTACTTGTGTTAATTATTATTTTTGAGGAATTATTCACATCGTATTTATCCTAGGGCTGTGGCCTTGTAGTCAATAACTTCGACCTGGTTGCTGGATCGAGGCCTAATGCACTGCACGTGAAATTAAGCAGGTTCACCTTCCGGGTTTGCTTTCCGAAACTTTCTTTTCCACATCGTGTGGTCCTCCTCGTCTGTTGTAGTGAGCCTATTACGAAGTGAGCTACAAAAGTAAATTCTTAATATCTGTTAACATTATTGTAATTAGATATAGCTAGAGCAAGTAAGCGTAAAATCCCATCCTGTTGAGGTATGTGTTTGTGAACCGGCTACGAGAGGCTCGCTGGTACAAGCCACCGCGGTTAGCACAGGAAACCACAACGCTTCTACATAAATAACTACAGCATCAACTGAACGTGGATCGTCAGTGTTTTTATGTACTTAGATAGGTGCTACTATACGGTACTAAAATGTGGCATATATTTTTTTTGTGTTTCATGTAACTACTTCACTATAAGGTACCCAATTAGTGTATTGAAATGGGAAGACCATGATTCTTATAGTGTCCGCCCGAAAGTTTGGTGTCGGCCGAAATTTCGGGCAAAAACAAAGCTTGGGCGGCAGTTTCGGTTTCGGCCAAATTTGGCCGAAACTTGCCAAAATCGAAACTGGCTTCGGAATACCTATATACATACTTATATGTTTATAATTTCGTTTCTCGGGGAAACTCTTTGGCTGTCTGTTCGGGTATTGTCATGCGCCGTTCGGAAAATGGAAATATTCAGGAAAATGTATCTTCTACAACATTAAAGGCTTCCTAATGTTACCTTGGCCCTGTATAAGTAACGTCTTTTATACAAACGTTCGTTGATCTTTCGATGATCGCAATGGAACATCTAAATTCAGCAATACAGGACGCGGACACCCATTAGATGAGTGACAGCGTTTTCCAGATACTTCGTGCTCCGATGGGCACTGTGATGTGTGGTGCTGGGCGTCAATGTTCGGCTTAGACTAAAGGTTTTAAATATAATACTCACGTGCTTACTGTTAATTAATTTATCCTTTCAGGACAGTACTGACACGGGTTTTCCGTGCGTTGTTCGGACGGCCGGCGTCGGTAGTAATAGCCACACAAGCCAAGTCAAATAGGTACCTATTTCTCTATATACTTTAAGCTGTAACAAAGTCAAACTTCCATGTCGACGCAAACTTAATAAAAAGCAATCAGCAGTAAGGGAATCAAAATCTGAAAAAAATACGTCCAGCGGACCTTTAATCCTTGGACATTGGCATGAAGCAACGTTTTAAATACACACATCAAAAGTGTCTAGGGATCAAGTACATTTCGTTTTACGTCAGGCCAACAACTTTACCAACATTGGAGCACTTAAAGCGCTATATTATGAGGCTCTGGTCAGAAGTCACGTCGAATTCGGGGCAATGGTTTGGTCTCCAAGTGAATCCAAATATAAATTACTCCTAGTGCGGTTACAGAATAAATTCCTGAGGTTTCTGTACAAGCAGCAATGTGGGGTATACCCTGGTCACCCATTGTTATACCCAACATTGTTTGTGATGGGAATGGTGGGATACAACCGCCTGGAGTTGCGTCGTGAGCTGAGCCTAGCGACGTATCTGTTCCGCGTGCTGCGCGGCTTGACGCACGAGCCGGGCGTGCTAGACCGCCTGCTCCTGGCCGTGCCGGACGTGGAGCGCGCGCGCCTCCACCGCCGCCTGCCGCGGCTGGTTGTTCCCGCCGCCGCTCGCACTAACCTTCTCCAGAATGCGCCCTTTACGCGCGCGCTCGTTACTATCAATGCCGTGTCAGCTATCGTGGACATTTTTTCATGTTCACTGAATGAGTTCAGAGCTGCTGTGAACATATTGCAATAATGTTGTTGTGATTTGTTGTTATTTGTGTTTCTGTAGGTATAGTAAGTTTGTGTTAAGTTTTGTTATGTTTTAATATTTTAATGTTAAGTTGTGTTCGTTTTAAGCTTATATAAGTCCTTAATTACTTATAGTTTTGTTTAACATCATTGCGAATTGGGTACACAACCTGTAATGTAATGCATGTTTTGTTAGTAAATAAATAAATAAATTTTAGAAGATTGCAATCAAGAATATATTTTACAAAAACTGAAATCATTCATAATTTATTCAAAATGTGGTGATAAGTCATTGATACAGGTATGGGGAATTAGGTAGGAGACCAATCCAGAAGGTTATAGGAAAATTAAATTACTGATCTACTTTTTTTCACTTACCTATTAAGTATTATTTTTTTATTTAAAACATTGAATTATTAAATTAAACATTTTTTTAATTATTATTTCCTATAAACCTAGACACGCACCCGATAGGAGGAGTCTGTGTGTGTATGACGATTAGTTTTTAAAGTTTTTGGTGACTCGTAGGGAAAAAAATATTTATACAATTTTACATAACAAATTAAACGATCTGTATTTTGTTGCTTGTATTCCCCGAGGTCTATTGGCTATGTGCAAAGCGAGTAGTGGCAGACAGATAACGACCGCAGCGCACAACACGGCAGAAATTAGAAACAAATGCGGATGATCAGCTGTCAAGTGTTGATTGCAGTACAAAATCAAAGCAAAGAAATGGGCCATGACTGTTGTTGCGTTGTTAACTTTTATCGTGTTGCGTTCTTACATGCTCGGCTAATACTAATTTATTGCCTTTTATCTCAGTTTGTGGTTGGAAACTAATATTAAGTATGTGTAATAGTTTCAAACCCGGTTTTTATTATTATACTAATTTTACAAACTATTGAATAAATTTCACTTAAATATTCTCAACAATACTATTTTAATATTTGGTTTTATTTATATTTGCAAAGAAAACTAACAATGTTTACATTGTTATTATTTGACAGTTTCCGCAAATGTTGTAAACGCTACGCGTCGCCACCGTCGCGCACATAGCCACTGATTTTCTAAACTAATCAGCGCCATCTGTCTTAGAGTAGCACAACCAAAAAGAGTTGCTCAAGCCGCAAAACATTCGCGAGAGTCTGAAGCCGGCATACTGACAGTGAATATACAGTGTACTGACATTGCAATCATTCACTTGAACCTCGCCAGACCCTTTGTTATTATTCGTCTAATGAACAAATAGATCCTTTTTATTATTGCAATTTTATTTTAATGTCATAAAATGGATAATAAACTAACTACTCCTACTTTACCTACAGTCCAACAGCTATTGGAGGACTTGCTGGACGAAGACTTATTGAGCAGTACGAATTTTGAACCCATTGATAATGAAGATTCAAGCCTGAATCAGTCATCTCATTGCTATAATAATATAAAAGAAGTCCAGTCAAATCTTGATAAACTGGATGTTCTAAACAGTGGATTAGATGCATTACACAAAAAACTTAATGAAAGCATAGAAACTATTAAGAAACAGAAACAAAATAGCAAATAGAACTAAACAATGAGGAAAAAACTACTACAGGATCTAAATTCAGTTTACCTAATGTTAAGGCATAATCTCTTTTCATCATGTCTTGACACATGTTTTACATAATGAAAGACATTTTATATATGTAAAGGGAATTAACTAATAATATGTGTATAGACTATCTATTATCTTCTACTTAATCAACCTGTATTTTGAAATTTGTTAGATATTTATTTAATTTAAAATATCAATAAAATAAAAATATGTTGGAACATGTCAGATTTAATGAATTAAAATATTATTTACCTTGTATTGTATACTTTAGCTTACTGTCTAAATAACTTAATGAATGTATGTATAAATATTGTATAAATTAAATAAGAATTTAATCAGTTCTAATTATTTAATTATACTACCCAATTGTACTAATTCATCTTCAGAGATTACTCCTAAAGAATAAAGACAAACTAAAGCGGCTCCTTGCTCTGCAAATTTCTTGTTTTTCTCCCAAAATGATGATGTGTATCTCTTGCCATCAAAGGTCAATATTGTTCGAAAAAGTTTTTGATACTGTTGTGTCTCATATTTTGGGAGGTCATGACCTTTTTTGCCGGCCCAAACATGTAAACGAGACTTGGGTAAATCTACATCTCCAAAGTTCGCTCTTATAAAACACACCTGAAAAATAACACAATATTGCTATTAGGTGTTTAGATGTACTATTAACATCTGTATCATTGTATTTTGCTTCAATAGCTTGCATCGATGACTTATATTATTCAATGTATAATCTATACTACCAACACATTCAGGGACACTCCAAAGTAAAGTTTCTGTAAAGTGAAACTTCTATTATAATAATTTGTGTGTCCATGAAAGTGTTTAACTATCTTACAATATGAAATACTTGGCACAGACCTTTTCTTCAATGACATCAGGATCTGTCTCCACCTTACTCCTTTTGTTTGGCGGCTCCAGATCTCCTGGATTAACTTGCCACCTTCCTTGTATTCCACTTTTATGGTAGTCTGACTGTTTTGTTCTGCAGTAGTTGCCTAAGCCCCAGATTTGACTATGAAATGATTGAGTTTATTAAGTAGGTACTTTCAATTATAATAACATAGTTTTACAGTAAGAAAATGCTTACCAAATTTGTTCAAGAGTTTGACAATCTAAAAATTGTTTGCCCCTGGGTGTTTCTTGTAATTCTCTGAGTATATTCTGCACGCAGTACTTTGTGTTTGATGGTGAGTTATCATAATCTACTGCTAATTTTAAATATTCTTCAATAACTGTGTCCATGGGGAGTAGACCTTCCTTTCTGAATATAGAACAATTCCATTCTGCTGCTCTGGCTAACATTACACTTGAACAACCTGTTAGTTCTTTGAACTTTGCTATGTCTGTGTACTTTTCAATTTCTTTGGATCCCCCACTAAAAATGTATGAATTACAAATGAAAATGTACAAGTACTGTAACAGAAAGTTACTTGAAAGTATGAAGAAAGTTAAACCTTACTTTGCAATGACAGGTATTTCTATCCGCTCAGCTACATATTTAATTATGTCAGTATGGACAGCATGTTGTGGCCTCTCGTCTTTTGTTCTTCCATGAATACCTATAGCCTTAATACCAGCACTGCAGAATTTTTTTACTATTTCTAATGTAGCATCAGGAGTATCCATTATTCTTATTTTGCATGAAATAGGTATTGATACATTGTCTACTAGAGTTTTAAGAATATTGTAAGCTTTATCTGGTTGTGCTAGCAAAGCAACACCCATACCACCTTTGATTGAAAACTCTTTAGGACAACCCATGTTGATATCTATTGCTGCAACATCATTTTCCCTATAAATGAAACAAACAAATTAATACATATGGACATAAATATAATGTGCTTAAATTGCGTAGTATATTATACCTTCCGTTTTTCTCTACACACTTACACCAGTTTAGCAACTTTTAATGCTCGATTTGCATCACATGTACCCAGTTGTAAAACCACTTTGCCCTTTTCTTCTTCACATGTCCGAAAAACTATGGTACCATCTGTTTGATCAACAAAGTCTACAGTTCTAAGAATGTCTGAAAAAACATACAAGAATTAAAACTGGGGAAGAAAATGGTGAGTAGTAAATCTTAACATTCTTTGAAAACAGGTAAATGAATTACAATATTGGCTCTGTTCTAGCTACTCCGGCCATAATTCAACTATTCTTCAATTACGGGCACTAACTACGGGCTGGTATTTTAGGTAGAAAGGTACCTACTAAACAACCAACTTACCATTTACTTTTCGTTTAGAACGTAAAAACTTCCAGTCGATCAATTCTTCAGAGTAAACTATATCAGCCCCATATCTCAAAGAAAGCAGTCTCATGGGCAAAGTACCAATACGAACCATTGGTGCTAAAACCAATTTATTTTCGTATGATAACATTTTTGATTAAATTGTTCAAGTTCGATAAATTTTAAGGTTATGTTAATGTTATCATGTTATTGAGTGTTATGGTTGTTATCGTTTTAAAATTTTGTCTACTCTGTGCAGATAAGGGTTCTTAACTCTTAAGCCTTAATATTTCTCTCTATTGAGGTGACTCATTTAGATCTCTCAGTACGAGAAAGTCGGAATCTATGCGACATAGGAATAAAGAATTAACTAATTCTTAGGAACCATGACATTGCACCCCTATAGGGGAATTTCCAGTGCCCTTGTTTCTCTTAGTTGTGGCAGATAGCGCTAGCTGTAGTAGGAGGGTAAAAGTCATGGAAATGAGTAACTTCAAGCAGTCAGTATTGAAAGTGACAGTTAATTTCTTTATCGTTTGTTTAGGTACATGTTACAAAGGAGTCTGAAGTTTGAATCATCATCATCATCAGCCCATACTTGTCCACTGCTGGACATAATGTTTGAATAACTTGCCCAATTATTAAAACACTGTACTAAAATACAACTGACAGAAGTCCCCCTGGACACCTACTAGCGACATCTAGATAAGCAATTTTTGGAGTTTGAAAATTCCCCATACTGTGTGCTTGAAATTCATGCGACATGACAAGGGTCAAGGACCCTGAAAATTGAACAATGTCATTGATTTAAATACGTATAAAAACTGCATTCATAAATAAAAAACCTGGATAGGTTGCTAGTTGCTACTTAATCGGCTCGGGAATCGAAACCGGGTGTATTGAAAAATAAAAACACTATTTCCATTATAAATCATGCTTCATGGGTACCTACTTATTTATTATTTTATTAAGTGTTCGAAATGACCAGGCACCACGTTTTTCAATAGGTACCTACATAATTCAACACTATAAAAGAAATAGAAAAAAAATCTTTTATAAGAAGAAATCTTTGTATGTCGTATAGTTTCGGGCTTCTGCATACCTACAGAACAGACCGATCTAAGTAAATAAGCCGACTTTTTTTTTTTTCTTACAGGGATAATCCCACCGACCACAAGCCCTGCCTGCCATCTCGGCGTACGGGGCATTACTCTCTGGAGACGCTTGCGCGATCTACTTGCTTTTGCTCTTTTCGAACGCAACGACGTTTTTGCCTGACTCCATACAAAATGTTGATCTTTATCCGTCACTGTTTGCTTGCCAACTCTCGCCCTTCTGGGGCAGACGACCACATTACGGAGACATCGCGTCGGGTCCTCGTCGCGTCTTCAGTCGTTAACAGGCTTCATATGTTCTTCGAGCTGTATGCCAGCGATTAGCAAACTCACGCAAGCGTTCAAAGCCACCTGTTTCATGGGAGCACTGGTGGATTTAACATAGGGATCTGAGTGAAGGGGACAGAACCGAGCAGTATTTAACTACATGTGGCTCAGGCTGGTTGATAAAATCAAAATAGAAGAAAAGCTAAAACATGACCATATCAGGAGGTGAGACCATAATATCATCTTCTGTGGATTGAAATACCTACGAGTTTGCAGTAGTAACACCAATACACGGCTCCTTAAAATGTAGGTACTTCGTCCTACATAAGAGGTTGGATATTGGTTTCCCTACCAGCCTACGTCCACTGTATGGGGAAATTTAAAAGATCAATAACTTCGAAACGGCTCAAAGCTTTTCCGTCACAAATTCAGGTTATGGGCTATGGTCATGGGCTCTATTTGTAAGCGAAGTTACAACAGACTCCAGGTGTCGTGAATGGTGGTGAGAAGAAGCATGAAGATACCTGTTCGTGTGAGTGGGTTTTCTATAGACACTGTGTTTAAGAGTACCATTCTGTTTAACAATAATCTTTAGGTCAAGGAAAGCCAGAGTCCTGTCCTCTTCTATCTCATATTGTATTGGTCATCTTAGGATGTATAGAATTTAAATGTTTAAGATACAGATCCACCGCTTGTCTGTCTCCCTTGAAAATGCAGAAGACATCGTCCACATACCTCTTCCATAAACTGACGTGACTGGAATCGCGACTTAACGTTGTCTCTTTAAACAACGAAGGTAAGCTGAATACTTATCTCGATGCTTATCGTCTCGACGTCTCGCGACGGTGCTGAAGTCACGTGGGACCGTCGCCCTCGATGGGGACCGATGAAACACGAGCGCAGGCCCCCGCCGTGCGCGCAAATCGTCCCCACCCTCGGCCCTTTTAGTCGCCTCTTACGACAGGCAAGAGAGAACCTCAGTCCTATTCTAATGCCCGGAACTGCAGGGCTCACAGCGGAACGGTCACAACCCGACAGGAATCGGACCCCCGGTCTCCTGGGGTCCGACAACTCCCCTGCATCTACTGGCCGCAGAGCATAGGAAGCGCAGCGCAACGCGATACTGACACTCCTCCTCCCCTGCGGCCCCTCCACGGCATCTAGCGTTGGCGGCCCGGAGGATAGGGACAGCGGCGGTCGAAATACCGACTGTCCTCTCCCTCCGCGGCCTTCACTGCGGCCGCGTCCGCGCCGGGACGCAGCTTGACCGCTTGTCTGCGGGCTCCGTACGTGGAGCCCGGGACGGCGGGCCGGCCAGTCAGCCGGTTCCTAACTCACTGACCGGCCCAGTGGGTTCCCCTTCGCTTCCACGGGTAGCGCGTTGCGCCGCCTTGGCGTGGCTACTGCTTTACATACTTTACAACCCGGGTACTAAGCCCCCTAGCCACGCCAAGGGAACCCATGGAGGGGGTGGGTACCTACCTAAGTTATTTAAACTTTAGACTAGGTAAGTTATTTTTAACCGACTTAAAAAAAGGAGGAGGTTCTCAATTCTTCATTGACATTTATCCCCCCTAACACAGCTAGCGTCATCAGTCATCACTAAGAGCAATAAAGGCCATGAAAATTCCCCATTCGTTTCTGACTGTTCATACGATGTATTTGGAGTGTATTGTACCTTTGTTGAGGTACATAATATTATACAGGTTATGGTACACAAAGTATGGAACTGTAGTGTGTTAAAATTAAATCAATCGAAGAAGACTTTCTCTTGGAAAGTAGAAACCTAAATATGTCATGATGTAGGTTCTTAATATATCTCTTAAGTACTTAATATTTTTGTTACTTTCAATAAACAAGCCTAATTTACGGATTTTATCGTTTCACTAGCTGTCCCGGTAAACAATTGCTTTTCCGTAGGAAGAGTTGCACCCCGTGTATTCGAAGAAATACACCTTTTAAACCTTCCCTGGACTTCCACGAATAATTCAAGACCACACATAGCCAAATCAGTCCAGCCGATCTCGAGTTTTAGCACGACTAACGAACAGCGGCGTGCAATTGGAGACGCTATGTCCAGCAGTGGACAAGTATGGGCTGATGATGATGATGAACGAACAGCAATAGATTGTCATTGAACAGCAATATTGAGTGTTATATAATCGAGATTGTCTAATCTGAAAACCAGTTTCGGTCTCGGCCGAGACTGAAAATTATGGTTCAGTCCGACCTTAAAGTATAGATATAGATGGTCATTTTAGCGTCTTGGACCACAGCACAGCACAATGACTTCATTGTCAAACATAATAACTAACTAGCATGTGAATGCTTGTAAAACCAAATCTGTTACATTTACTATCTATATATATTTGAATACCAGTCGGTCAGGAATTATTATTAAAATACAAAAAAAAAATATTTCCATTAACTTAAGTGTTTATGTCTATTAGGTAAGATAACTTCTTGTAAGCATTATTGGGGACCCGCTCTTTCGTTGGTATGTAAAGTTGTGTGCGTTACCCCAGCCAGATTTTGTCGAAAATCACATTTTTTTTAAGTAGATAATTAGAAGTCCAACTTCTTCAATTGTTGTGCTGATTTTTTAATTTGTTTTGCTTATGGTTTTTTAGTTATTTGACAAAAACAGATCTGGCTGGCGTAACGTTACCCCAGCCAGATTTTTTGTTAATTAAAGGGTTTATTGAAATAAACTTTAGGTACATAATTAGTATTCTGAACGAGGTAAATGTTGCCACAAAATTTGAATTTGTATCGTTTATGGTTTCGGAGATGTTCAAAATCCTGCTGGGGTAACGTTTACGTGTTCGCTGTATCTGCGAAACGGCTAAGCGAATATGTATAATTTTTTGTACACAGCTTCTATGAATTTGTTATAATTTGTTTGCCAATAAAGAAAAACAAAATAATGCACCGTTTAGAATTATTTTAATTAAAAAAAAAACTCAAAAATAGCTCCTAGCTCTTCAAAAAAGAGCTCTAAAGCCTTATTTGAAACGTCATTTTGTAGCTTACAACTGCCTTCAAATGTTTGTAAATTTTGATTAGAATCCTGTAGGTATTTATTAAGTTACAACGATATTTAATTCAGTTCTCGTAACGATGCGCTCCGGAGATTTTAAGCCTCCGATTTACTGAGTTCCTTGTGGATTTAAAAGTTGAAAAAGATATCATTAATTAGTATTTTAGTTCAATTTTCTACCTGTAAAATTTCAGCTTAATACGATTTGTAATTACCGAGATAATTAAAAGAAAGACATTAGGTAGTGCATGATCATGGCAACCCGACCAAGTATAGATGGTTACGAAAAAGCGGCCGCGTAGTACTTTATACTAACTTTTGAAATTAATAGGATAGTTTTAAACGTAAAGTACAGTTACGTACAGAAGTGTAAAACGAAACAATATCATCTTAATTTGGGTATTTTTATTTACAAATCATGTCTTATAAACTTACAAAGAAAAATGCGAAGTACCTAAACACTTTAATTTAGTTATATATTTTCTTATAGCAGCATAATAAATGTTCATTGGCTCAACATAATATATATATAAGTTTATCGCTTACGTCACAACAGGTTAAATAAGATAGGTAATGAATGGTACAGTATTTTAAGTAGGTAACATAAATAAGTAGACACAAATTAAACATATATAATTTAATTCATTTCAAGATATATACTATGCTATAGGCTGAATAGTTTAATTCTGTACGCGACTGTATTGAGCATGTAGCGTTATTATACTATACGTTTAAAAAGGTAGGCATAAAGTACTACGCGGCCGCTTTTTCGTAACCATCTATACTTGGCCGGGTTGCCATGATCATGCACTACCTAATGTCTTTCTTTTAATTATCGCAGTAATTACAAATCGTATTACGCTGAAATTTTACAGGTAGAAAATTGAACTAAAATACTAATTAATTCAACTTTTAAATCCACAAGGAACTCAGTAAATCGGAGGCTTAAAATCTCCGGAGCGCATCGTTACGAGAACTGAATTAAATATCGTTGTAACTTAATAAATACTTACAGGATTCTAATGAAAATTTACAAACATTTGAAGGCAGTTGTAAGCTACAAAATGACGTTTCAAATAAGGCTTTAGAGCTCTTTTTTGAAGAGCTAGGAGCTATTTTTGTGTTTTTTTTTTTAATTAAAATACTTCTAAACGGTGCATTATTTTGTTTTTCTTTATTGGCAAACAAATTATAACAAATTCATAGAATCTGTGTACAAAAAATTATACACGTATTCGCTATAGCGTTTCGGATACAGCGAAACACAGTAAACTGTACCCCAGCAGGATTATTGAATATCTCCGAAAAACCATAAAGATACAAATTCAAATTTTGTGGCAACATTTAACCTCGTTCAGAATTACTTACTTATGTACCTTAAAGTTTATTTCAATAAACGCTTTAATAACAACAACATTCTGGCTGGGGTAACGTTACGCCTGCCAGATCTGTTTTTGTCAAATAACTAAAAAACCATAAGCAAAACAAATTTAAAAATCAGCACAACAATTGAAGAAGTTGGACTTCTAATTATCTACTTAAAAAAAATGTGATTTTCGACAAAATCTGGCTGGGGTAACGCACACTGTAAAGTTAATGAAACTTACAATATAGCTAGGTAAGTATAACGTAAACAATGGCGATGGGCTCACCCCCTGTCACGTTGGGTTAAATACGCTTGGTGAACCGTGGGTATTTGCTTTAGCAAGTGCCTCTGCCTACCCCGCTTTGGGATTAAAGGCGTGAAGTGTATTTAGAACTACGGCTGGCACCGACTCCAAACAATAGGTAGGTATATAAGTATAACTATTGTAAGATATTTAGATTAGTGTCGGTCTCTTACCGACTAAACCCCCATGATGACCACCGTGTCGCGTGCAGGACGGGTCCCGGGAGTACCCGAAGGAATTGCATCAGGACCCGCCCAAGCGATCGGTCCTGTCGGACTCCGGCTCGGGCAGACGTGGTGTGTCTGCCCCAGCGACCTCCTTCACCGGCGGCAGTTACCAGGCCATAGGGTAACCGCCGCCCTCCCCGGGGCCGTCCAAGCAGGTGCCGGGGACCCCACTCCGACACCCACGACCCCAAGGACCCCTTTTAGGACGCCTTCTACGCCAGGCAGGGGATACCGTAGTCCTATTCTTTTCTATACGCCCGGAACTACAGGGCTGGCGACGGGACGCCCACAACCCAACCGCCCCGCCGGCGTCGGACCCCTGATCTCGTGGGGTCCGACATCTTCCTCCCTTCCGGCCGCAGAGGATAGGGAGCGCAGCGCACCGCAATACTGACACTCCTCTCCCCCTGCGGCCCCTCCACGCCGCCATCTAGCGGTGACGGCCCCGCAAGGGCGCGGAGGATAGGGACAGCGGCGGTCGGAATACCGACTGTCCTCTCCCTCCGCGGCCTTCAGTGTGGCTGTGTCATGGGACGCAGCCTGACCGCCTGTCTGCGGGCTCGAAAGCGAGCCCGGGACAGCGGTCCCTCTCGGGCCGGCCAGTCTGCAAGTCTCGGCTTCACCGGGTGCCCCTATCCGAGTACTAAGCCCCCTCGCCACGACAAGGCGGGAACCCATAGAGGGGGGTAAGATATTTAACTGGTTTAACT
>SJJU01002757.1:0-37432 GCA_012932125.1 Conopomorpha cramerella | reverse complement strand
TCCACCATGCCTGAGGGCGTCCTACACTCCGTTTGCCAAGACGAGAGAGAGAAAGGGAGACAATATTCTTCATTGTGTGAAAAAATCATCAAGTGTCAGGGCTCTTCAGCCATGAAAAATGGTATAATGAATCTCCATAGGACGGGCAGCAGCGCTCTCTGTGAGTTAAACCACAAGACCACTGCGATCGCCAACCCGCCTGCTAAGCGTGGCGATTATTGACATTTTCCCCCAAATGATCATTGGAGGATCATGGAAATCATGATGAAATTAATCACAGTAATATTTTATAATAATAATTTATGTAGGTAAATTAATTGTACTCGAAACGGATTGTGATAAATGTGGAAGAGGCAAAAAAGATATGTCGGGTCGGCGTCTATATTTTATTTCCAAATTATACCGAATATCAAAATTTCTGAGGCTCTAGTGGGGTTTAACACATTGGCGGACAGTAAAATTTGAAAAGCGTTTACTGTCCGGGAAAGGGTTAAGTATGGCAATTAAATTTAAGTTGTATATATCAAACTGATCAGAACAAAAATCTATCGATTTCGAGTAAATTAATAGGTGTAAAATAATTATTAAAATATTGATTTCATTTTTGGTCAAAAGGGTGTAATTCTGAGAAAAAAAAGTACCCGGAAGGGTTGTAAAACATGTTATGTCAATTTTCCACTATGCACACATAAAAAAAAACATAACAAAAACAGAAACTCGGTACAGACAAGATTACAGATAATTTTGTATGTGAAGGCTGGAACCTAAACTGTAGTTTAGGACTGTATAATACAGGGCTACCCGTATAATGAAACCTATCTACAGAAAAATATAAGCCAGTTTCGTCATGTTATGCTTACTGCGCAATTGAATCACACAAATCTCACTAGGTAGTAAGTACATCCATCTTAAACTTTGTAATTAAGTCTGACATAACCGTTGCAGTAAGTTACACGCGTTGGTAATTGTTGTTTTTATAATTCACAATTTGCCCGTTCACGCAGTCGCTCTGGTTGAGGCGTGAAAACACTATTATGTTATGAAGAGCCCAGTCTAGTGTTACGCTGGCAAATTAAAAAGCGGGAAAGCTAGTTTTTTTTAAATTAAAGCAAGAATGTTGTGGAGTGCATTCTCGAGAAATGTTCTGCCGCCGCTGATGTAATGCCATCGCTTAGGATAACATTTAACTTGCGTGCTTACATACGTAGTGGTATGTGGAGAGTTTGTAGAGCGGTTATAAGGTATTTCGGATAAAATCGGGTTGAGTAAGCGTTTAATTTTTGTTTTAGGTAGTGATGTGGTCTACGTAAGACCACATTTGTTAATTAGGTACCTATTTACCCCGAATGACTTGAAGACACACACACACACACACACACTTCAGGCCTTTTAATCCCAATCCCCAACTCCAGACTATAATGCGCAGGACAGACTCCAGTTAGACTTCATGTTTAAATGTACACTTCGCGCCTTTTAATCCCAAGGCGGGGTACAACGTGACAAGGGGTGAGCCCATCGCCGTTATAGGGTTCACACACCTTGTGATGTGCGGGTTTCATCACGATGTTGTCCTTCACCGTACGAGCGTTGCGTTGCGTACATAGGCTCTGAAACACAAGTTACAAGTCAAGTATCAAGTATATTATATAAAAACTAAGTGTTTGTCATAATTTCCCTGCCCTTATATCACAATAGTTAGTGTATATATTGTATGTAAGAACCAAAAATATCATACTTTAAAAAATCAATCTCGCATGTGCCTCCGGGCTCCGCCTTTGGGATTAACTCTTTCCCAGACAGTGAACGACTAAGCCGTCATAACAATAAAAAATCTATTGTGTTTTTTTTACTGTCCGCCAATGTGTTAAAAGGCATGTAGTGTATTTTTTACAATTATTAACTACATAAAAAGATTTACAGAACAATTTAAAGTTATTTAACAATGAAATACTTTGAATAAATAACTTTACTTTAAATTGTTCTGTAAATCTTTTATGTAGTTAATAATTGTAAAAAAAATACACACGCACATACAATTTATTAAAGGTCACTGCCGCTTCATTATTGTATTTGACAATAAAACGATTGACAATGGTGCGGTAATTGTCAAAGATATTCAGTAATTGCCGGTTTGACGCTCACAGGATGTATTAGATACTGGTTAATTATAGGTATACTACGTATAAAAGGACCCCGAGCATTGGTCTTAGAAACGTTGGTCTTAAAATAAACACTTACCCCCTTACCAATAAACGCCTTTTTACCTACACAACTGTTATTACAGGTCGACTCGAACTGGTTATTCCGTATTTGACATACAACAGACAAGTTAAGTTGAACTTTGTGTATCTTCTAAATAGCAATTTCGCCATTATTGGTAAAGCCCTGTGTGTAAAAGGACCCAAAACTTAGAAACGCTGTTGGGCTCGTCAATATGAACAACTTTTCTGTGTCTACAATTTTTTTTCATCTCTACACCAAATACTTTTTTTTCCTCGAAGATGTCATTTTTTATGGGGACTCACCATCGTAAAACCTGTTCATATTGACGAGTCCAACAACGTTTCTTAGTTTTAGGTACTTTTACACACAGTTTTTTTTTTAAAGAAATTAACAAGCGTTTTTCTACCATCCTGCCTGATGTTAAGCAGCGACGTGGTCTACGATGGAGTACACTTGTTCATTAGGTACCTATTCACCCGCGACTTGAAGACCTTCAGACTGTACTGCACAGGAAATACAAACTCCGGCAAGTCATTCCACATCCTGGCGGTTCGCGCTATGAAAGTATATATAGGTAATTTAAGTATCTACAACATCATGCGAGCTTCAACCCGGGGACATTGGTCGGGATCCTTTTACTCGCATATACGCTTTATTAGATATCAGTCAATAATAAATAAACATGTTACAAGACCTCTGGGAGTTCGTATTGTGTGAAGTTTTAATCTGTATTTTATATTATTTCTTTTCAACATTATTTTACAGGCGTTTTATTAGTATAATAGCGTGAATCGATCATAAAATTGTCTTACGTCTAATCGCCTGTCTAATTACCTATTGGTTATTTCGTAAGTCTCAACAAAATCTCATAAAACTTGTCAGACTCGAGTCAACTATATGTTACTCACAAGAATTACTTAAGTAGTTGACTCGGAAAACGTTGTTTTTCCAATGTACAATATTAAAAGTGTTACTATGATATTATATACATATTACCCATCTTTAATAGATCACTATATCTATTAAAGAAAACCGCATTAAAATCCGTTACTTAATTTTCAAGATCTGCATACATTGGGACAGACAAAGGGAGACTTTGATTTACTCTATGTATTGGTGATTATGAAATAAGGTTTTTATTCGCCTAACCTTCTTATTAGAAACAAAATGGCAGTCACCTAAAGTGTCAAGAGCCTTACAAGCAAGACTATAGGTCATTTTGGGTCACATTAATGTGTTTGGTAATAAGCTTCGTATTTATAGTCTGTGTAAGGGTCAAGTTCCTTTAAAGGAATGTTGCAGGGGCGTGCGTGCATGTGGTAATTCTTACTGCATACACTATTGTTATGGACATTATTGGTTAAAATTAATGTGCTATTAAGATATTACATTTTTAGCGTCTCTGCCCGGTCTCGGACGTCAAAATGGCGTAACAATAAAACAAAAATTAAAACAATAACGTGAACTTTGTTTTTTATTCCCATCCCAATATGTCTGCCCAAACATCAGTTGGGTAAATAATACGTTTCAGATTACGCGATACATAGTAATAATATGGTATTATAGAACAATGGATGTTGAATTTCGGACAATTTGAACTGTACACAGAAATTTGACCTCTGTGTCCTGGAATTGCATACTTTTTATTTTGTGCAAAAGTTCAATTTGCCGTGTTACCGTTTATGTTTGGAAGTCCGCTGAAAACTTCCGGTTTTCTTTCTAATTGACTTTCTTTGTTCTCTAATTGAATTGAACAATTTGATATCGGTTAGATTTTTCTGTTTGTTTCTTACGGATGTAACAGTAAACAATGCTACTATTTGTCCGTTTCGAAACTTGCACTTTTAATCACTTTCGAATTTTTTTGACTCATTTTTAGTTAGGATTCAAGTCAGACGCAGAGGACTGCCGCGAGGATTTTACAATGTTTAATCGGAATTGACACGTGTGTCAAGTGAATAAAGTTCACATTTAATAGTTACTTAAAAGCAGCTTAATCACAAGCCGGGTCTTCCGTCCATTCCAATGTTAACCCTATTTCCTTGAAAATTCATAACAAATATGAAAAACTTATATGCTATTCAAGATGCTCCATTCGGTGTGAGCCATGCCTTAATCTCCTGGTAATTTATGTAGAGACTGCGCGTAAATTGTCCCAGAGGGAACTATTGTCATTTTATTTACGAAAATCACGTTCTTAATCCCCAGTGGGATGGACACATGCTTTGGAGTAATACTTATGACTCTTATGTCACTTTAATTGAATTTGGAAACTTATTTATGAAACTTTTATCAGGATACGTGTTACTGTATACGTAATCATATCATCATGAATGAATGAATATACTCTTTATTACACACTGTACATTACAATTAATGTAAAAAAATTACAATGGAAAAATTGCAAAAGGCGACCTTATCGCTTATAGGAATTTCTTCCAGGTAACCTAAATCATCTTTTTCCTGCCCTTATCCCACACTAGATGGGGTTGGCACAACACGTTTCCTTTTGCCATTCATCTCTGTCATTCGTCATCTCTGCAGTTACACCTTTGACGCACATGTAATTTTTCACACAGTCCATCCATACCTTCTTTGGTTTTCCCTTGTATCCTTCCACATTCATACTCATCACTTTCCTTGTTACATGGTTTTCATCCTTCTCATCTTCTTATACGTAATCATATATTAAATTAATTAATTATTGGCCGTGATGGCGAGAAGAAGATCAGAAACTCTGTCAAAAAGATTGTCAGGGAGTTCCTTGTTAGTTCTTTTGCCCATGGCGAAATACCTTTCCGAACCGATAAGTGGCTGAACAGTAGCTTTTGCCATTTTCCAAGTGTTGTAATGTTATTAAAGTTAAATAACAATGTAACAACTTGATATATTCCATACTCCTCTTAGCCCATTTTCCCTCAAAATTACAAATTTACGTTCCCAGAGGGGTAGGCAGATATCATGGACTTCTACTGTCATCCTGACATATCTCTCGTCTCTTCCACATCTCTGCATCTCTACAAATATAGATAGCCCAGTAACGTTTTTCTTACATTCTAGCCCATCACAGTCATTAAAAAACTGAACTTTATAACGTTACTCATAAAGTCCACAGTCGTAAATATCGGTAAAGTTGAATCACAGTTCGTTCATGACCTGAACCACATGTACGCTGGACGTCCGAACGTCGCGCAAGAATGTAAATTGACTGTAAAGGTTACAATCTGTGACAGTACCAGCATAATAAACTCAGGCCGGCGAGGTGGCGATGGCAAAGTTTCGCAACTGGCGGCGAAACCCTAAAAGGGCACGCTCAGTTACTGTTTTCACCTACTGCTCAATTGATGGACGTGACAGACATTATTAAAGAAAATAAGTCATGCTAATGTTAAGTTTAAAGATATGTTTGGATGTTTTGTTACTATTTCCCGCAAGAAGTACTGAACGGGTTTCAAATAAACTTTATAGTAATACTGAGTGTAAACGGACCCCGAGAGATAGTCTTAGACACGTTGTTGGGCTCGTTAATATGAACAAATTTTACTATGGCGAAAATGTGGGGAAACAAATAAAAAAATTTCAATCCCCATACAAAATTTCATCATCTGAGGCAAAAAAAAATCTATTCGTTTTACCACATTGTATCCATAGTAAAAGTTGTTCATATTAACGAGCCCAAAAACGTTTTTAAGATCTTTGCTCGGGGTCCTTTTACACTCTGTATAACTCGGAATAACACATAGGTTATATTTATCCCGAATATTTTTATTATACTTATGTACCTAGATACATAATTTTGCTAATACTTTACTTTTTACTTACGCTTTTTCATCCCAACCGTCATAATCAGAGGTACTTGTCAACGAACAATATAGATAAGCGAATCTCCTCCTAACATGTTTCAAGGAGTTTCCGTGAAGATTTGTCGACCATAACGTGTTACAAGGCTAACACTTACGCGGACACATCCCGCCTGTCGAACGGGTCAAATTTTATACTTGAACCCACAACTTTCGATTGCATGCGGGCTTACCCAACTATACGCCTATTGAGTTGTATTAAGTACTTTTGTTGTAAATCTTTATCTGTTTTTAACTTCGCTTATCGAAGATCGATTAAACGATTAAACTTAGAGGGTATTAATTACTCGTAGTACTTAGTTTTTCATTTACATGTTCATAACCACCGAGTACAATGATATAACCGATTGTCCATAGACAATAGACCAAATATTACATTGAATCGCAACCCGAGCGCATTAACCCGCTATGTTAATTGTCGATATTTCACAACAATGGAGCACAACACTAGGTATTGTTTGTGTACGATTCAGTAACTGTTTAAGTTAAAATGTTCTATGAATTATTGGGAATAATGGTATTTATTAACATAACTGACAACATACATAAACATACAGATCTCGATTTGCCACCCCTTTCGCTTCATCTACATTCATACTTAGAGACGGAGTTACATAACGGGCGGACCATCCATACATTTACTGTTTGTCAAATGTATGTCTAAAAGTGACTTACGAGCCAACACTTCTCCAAAGATTCTGTTCATCCTGTTAGGTATTATGGAGGTGAGTTTATGTATGTACATTATGTAGTATTCGATGTAAATATGTACCTAACCTATGTTTGGTATTCAAATAGGAATCACCATCAGCGAGCAAGGTAGCCGATATTTTGCAACATTCGGTCGTCCTTTCAATACATTCATTGTCTGAGCTTCCACAACAAGCGATTCTAAAGGAAACATGGTTAGTGTTAGACGTTTGATCTGTTTACCTTTACATGTCCGCAAAGTTTATTAGGGCTTTGATTTGCGCAAATGTAATTTTGATATAACGAGCAAGGAGGCAAAACAAATCAGGCCAACAATGTACCAGTGCGTGTATACAGCCATTATTCTGAGCTTAGTCGCACCGAGTTCATCGGAAAGCATTATGTATCCCTCTCTATCATATCACATCGTTAAGAGCGAGAGAGTAAGATTATAGTTCTCTTCAAGAAGTGAAGACAATCTGTGCGTATTTGATTACGAGAAACGCACTAAAAGGCTTCATTTGTTGTATTGAAATATTACACACATCAAAAATGTCTAGGGATCAAGTACATTTTAGAAGGTTGCAATCAAGAATATATTTTACAAAAACTGAATTCATTCATAATTTATTCGGAATGTGGTGATAAGTCATTGATACAGGCATGGGGAATTAGACCAAGCCAGAAGATTAGATTTGATTTAAATATTTCTTTTTATAGCTAAAAATGTTCCTTAGACACTTTTGATGTGTGTATTTAGATATAAGAATTGCCTTTGAAATCTATATTTGGGCTCTAGTTACTTATAGTAATTATTTCATTTACACTATGGTCATATTGTACCTATCATATAAAGGTAGGTATTTTATATAGGTATTTTATATAGCTGTTCCGGTACATTTGTTTTGCCATAATATGTTTCCACTGTACCCCGTGTATTGGGAGAAATACAACTGGTAAAAATATATAGTAGCCGAATCTCAGACCTATTGAATACGCATATAAAATTTGGTAAAATTCGGTTTAGCCGTTTCGGAGGAGTACGGTAACTAACATTGTGACATGGAAATTTTATGTAGAGGTATTAGATCTAGTAATATTATAAACGATATCGTTTTTTAGTACTTTTTTACAAAAACCGTCTGAACCTTTTTTAATTAAACTTTAATTGTTAAAAACAGACACACTGTAGTGGGTAGATCATGACTGTGTTCACTGGAAATAATTAAACAAAAAAAAGGTACTAAATAAAGGGTCTAAAGCCAACGTCATCGCGGTGTCAAAGGACCTCTAAAATCCATTAGCCCGCCTTTTACTTCCTTTATTATAAAATACCATTCAAGGCAGTTACTCTATCGAAAGTGATTTTCTGCCAACTGCCCAAATACCTCCTGCTGGCATCCAATATTATTAATTAAGACGATAACAATCTAATAAACCTGAGCCATTGTTTTGATAAAAGCTCTATAGGAAATAATTATATTTAATTGCTGTTAAGAAAAAAATATACGTAAGTAGCATTAAGTTGGCCTTTGTAGAATTCTTTAGTGGTGTAACGTATAAGGGTTATCAGCTGTGGTGACGCGTGGTATTTGCTTTAGCAAGTGCCTCTGCCTACCCCGCTTTAGGATTAAAAGGCGTGATGTGTATCTTGTATTTGTGACACGTGGACATTCCTTAAACATATTCTTAATGTCCTTAAGAAGGCGTTGTAAGTAAGAGATATGGATGTAGAAGAGGCGAAGGCGGTTATCCAGGATCGTGACAAGTGGAGTTCATGATCTCTGCCTACCACTCTGGGAAATGGGCATGAAGTGTATTATGTATTTAAGTATGTAAAAAATGTAATCAGCTGGCTTATTAACCATCTTGAACCCCTGTCAGGCAAAATGTGACCTACATATATACCAGTCACCAAAAGTTCTGTCCATAACTTGAGGTTCTAATTATATGATAACTAGAGGACGCCCCGCGATTTCATTCGCGTAGTTTCGGTATTTCATACAAACTATAACAACCTCTATATAGCGACGCGACCAACAGGATCGGGGTAAAAAGTATCCTATATCCGCCTCCCGGTTCTAAGCTACCTCCCCACCAATTTTCAGCTGAATCGGTTCAGCCGTTCTTGAGTTATAAGTGAAGTAACTAACAAGACTTTCTTTTATATATATATAATATATGTATATATATACCAAGTTCTTTTAGTAGGGGGGTGGGGGGGGGTGGACAGAACTTATGAAAAACCAGGCCATTTCAGCCAACGTTAGCTTATTAAGTAGTTAAAAATGTCAATATGGAACATTCAGATACAAGTTGCTAGCTCATAGCCTAAGATAAACCTACATATAATCTAATTGATTGTTTTTTCGTGTAACGCGTGAAGGAGTTCCACAGAGGCTACAGGTAGAAAGATACTATTTTACTTAAGTGTTTATAAAAAAATGTTTAATTATGTGTTTTCGTTATTAAGTATTGTTATGTTTTTTTTATCACTATGAACAAGCGTTTGACCACCATCCTGCCTGATGTTAAGCAGCGATGTGGTCTACGATGGAGCACACTTGTTCATTAGGTACCTATTCACCCGCGACTTGAATACCTTCAGAATGTACTGCGCAAGAAACACAGACTCCGGCAAGTCATTCCACATCCTGGCGATTCGCACTATGAAAGTAGACGCAAACCGTTTGGTTCGCGTAAATGGTAAGTCCACCTGGTATGTGTGTTATGTTTAAAATAGGTGTTTTTATATTTTTAATTTAGATTTAGTATCATACAGCATTACGCATTAGGCTAAACTGTTACGTAATGTTCGTTTTGTATGTAAATAAATAAATAAAAATAAATAAAATCTCCTACGACATGCCAGGAAGAAAGACAGCCGATGAGTTCTATGTACATCCCAGATCAGCAATTCAGGATTTTGAATCAGATTATGCTTAATGCTTTAGCATTAAATCCGCCATGTGTACTTTTTTGTGCATTAAAGTGTTTAAAATAAAATAAATAAATAGATTACGTGTATGATAAAAGAAAACAAAACCAAATAACAATAATAGGGGGTATCGATGACAATCCTACCTATTGTTACATTAAGATAATTATCTCGTTATATTCCGAGCACGAGCCGCTGTTACACATTATCTTTATCATCAGACAAACAGGTTTGGGAATTAACATTCAACAATGAACGGACAATAGAGAAAGTTGTCTGCGACTGTACACGGCATATTGATAGGTGCTGAACGGAATTTTTAAAAAATTTGCACTACTTTTTTCTTACATAATGTATGTAAGAAACCTCTCAAACATACCCCCTTACCAATAAACGCGTTGTCACTTATACAACGGTTATTACAGGTCTACTTGAGCTGGTTATTCCGTATTTGACATACAACTGACAAGCTAAGTTGAGCTTGTATCTGCGAAATAGCAATTCCGTCATTATTAGTAAGGCCCTTAAAGTCCTGACTTTTTCATTCATAACTGACTCATCGACGCCCAGCCGAATCTCTTGAGCTTAGCAAGCTGAAGTTTTCCACAGATGTTCCTTTTGTGATGTTTACGTGAGATAAGGCACACAAGGTTCTTTTTTAATTCATCCCCTAAGAGGGTAAAAATGGGGTGGAAGTTTATACTTAGATATAATAGCAGAAATTGATAATGCATATTGGCAACAGAACGTGTGCCCCCTAAACAGGTCAGCTAGTCTTATACACTTATACACTTCACGCCTTTTTAATCCCAAAGCGGTGAGCCCATCGCCGTTATAGGGTTCACACACCATGTGATGTGCGGGTTTCATCACGTTGTTGTCCTTCACCGTACGAGCGTTGCTTTGTGTACATAGGTCTCTGAAAAAGAGTCTTTGGTACACTCGAACCCGCGACCTCCCGATTACTAGTCAAGTATCCGACCAACTAGACCACAGACGCTCTCACATAATATAATAGCAGAAAGTGTTTTCTGATATTATATGTTGATAGTGCTAGACGACAAGTCACCTAGTCTTCTATAATTTTTCAAAATGTTTCTAATAACTAAAGTATTATAAATAGATCGAATATTAAATACCAACATTTCTCAATACCATATATTATATCTACGAGTAACCATACTGTTTTTAACAAAACTAGAAAACAGAAATAAACCCCATTTCTCACGACAAATGTGCACGAGGCCATAAACGGATTCTCGTGTAAAGCAGACATTGCACATAACAGCATACATAGAGCTAGATACGCATAGAATTTACATAGACTAGAGGGTTTAGATTACGAAGGATTTCGCTTAAAATGTGAACCTCAAAATGTCCGTCTTTGGTGCAGTAATTGAGTTTTGCGCAATACTAATTTCATATTATGCATTTGCTCTTGTTTACGTCATAATCCGGGCATGTTTGTCTGTTTGTTGGGAATTTCACTGTGAGAATTTCGAGTTCAAATCTTACTACTAAATTACAAAATATATGTAATGTTTAACGTTTTAATTACCACATCAGGTTATATGGACTGATGATATGCGCAAGATGGCTAGCCGAAGCTACAGACATCAAAAGTGTCTAGGGATCAAGAACATTTTTAGCTCTAAAAAATCCAAGTTATTTAAATCAAATCTAATCTTCTGGATTGGTTGCCTACCATCAGTGAATTATCACCACATTCTGAATAAATTATGAATGAAATCAATTTTTGTGAAATATATTAATCTTGATAGCAATCTTCTAAAATGTACTTGATCCCTAGACACTTTTGAGGTGTGTTAATTCGAGAAGCCGAAAACAGATAACAGCGGCGTGCATACTAGCTGCCCCGTTAAACATTGTTTCGCCAATATACATTACAAACACTGTTTTATAATGTATATTGGCGAAACAAGTTTATTTCTGCAAGTATTAATCACACAAAGCTTCCTCAAGTATCACTCTATCTACTAAAGGAAACCGCATCAAAATCCGTTGCGTAGTTTTAAAGATCTAAGCATACATAGAAACGAACAGCAGTAATTTGATTTATACTATGTAATGCTGATAATTATTAGGATCTAAAGTATCAAGATAAAGTAACCCTTCCCAAAACTCACAATACCCTAGAGGTCTCCCACACTAATTTCTGATTATTTCATTCCATTTTAGGGAAACGGATCGATCAGTTACTGCTTACCTAACATTTCAAATTGGCCGTAAATAAAGTTGATTGGGAATCGCTAACGAAGAAGAAAATTCTTTTGATGTAGAATTTATACTGGCGACTTCGTGGATCTCAATACTCAATAGGGTAGCAAACTCTTGAAATAATGGCGCTAACATCGCTTGACCCAAAACAGTTTGTTAATCGATTACAACTTCGTTTGACATATTGCCTCCCTCTCATTGGTCCATATGGGTCAAGCGTACGAAGCGCCATCTACATTCAGCTTCGCGTTTTCTTCCCTATTCGATCGTTTATGGATGTTTTCTCTGAAAAAGCGTCCCATTGGTAACAAATCCAGTAGCCGGACTCGAACCCGCGACCTTCCAATTGCAAGTCAAGTATGCAAACAACCGGACCACAGACGCTCTACCAAATCTAATATATAAAATTTATATTTCCATAATCTAATATCTTATAATCCCAAAGCGTAGTATTAATATACATTTTCTAATTAACTTTGATTCCGCAACAACAAATAATAACAATTGCCGGTCGTATTGCTTTTTTTTAACAGGCAAATAGGCATATAATTCGATGGTAGGCAGATACGTGCGTATGTTAGTAACGTTGCGTTATATTATACAATACGTAATAACTAATAATGAGAGCAGTAAAGTAGGTGAATTCGCCGCCATTTTGTTTGTAGCTGTGATGGTATTACTTACCGCATCCATTGGCCAAATATTCCACACTACAATGAAAATGAAATGAAAATATGTTTGGGAATCGCTAACGAAGAAGACAATTCTTTTGATGTAGAATTTATATTCGATAAGGAATTATGTACTTTCAAGCGACTCCGAGGAACTCAATTCTCATATATTCGTAAATAACAGTTACAAGTTCCAAGATTAACTGTTTCCGCTAAAGGTAAGCCTGTGCTGCGGATTTTTATTTGACACCTAAGTAAACGACTAAGGAAAATAATAATTTTACAATGATATCATAGGGAAAGATAAAAATTAAACAATATTATTTATCAGTGTGTGTGTTTATGTGTGTGTCTGTGTGTGTGTCAGTGGCGTGCACACCATATAGGCAAAAACCTACCTTAGTATTTTGGCTATCCGACCTAATAATAGAGTTATTGCTAGATCTTTTTTTGTTATACTCCTGAAGGTCCTGTGTTTTGTGGGTAAGTAGATAGGTAGATACCTATATTTCGTAAAGACAAGTCATCTATTCATATGTGTCGATTCGTGGGGATTACTGCCTGCCTTGTCGTGAAAGCCAGTGCACGCCACTGTAGTGCAATTCTCGTATTTTCGTCGATACTAAAAACGTCTCAACTTAGTCCAAACTCTCTTGTTCCTATCGTTCTCGGGTTACTATAGAATTTCAATAGTATGTCAAACGGCTCGGAATCGTCAAAGCGTATTCTCGTAAACAAACAAGACTTAAAATTACTCTTCTCAAACAAACGGTATTCTGGTAATTTTTGAACTCGACTAAACTCGAGCGTAAGTTAAACCAAAACCAAAACAGTCCTTGGACGCTTGCACTCCGCACGCTTAACGCCATATCACACAAGTTGACCTGTTCGCTAGTAGAAAGCAATTTTTAGAGGGAGCACTGTATATTATTACTTATGCTGACATTAAGTAATGCATTGTTGTAATTTGTTAGATTTAAGTAAGTATCATCATTAAGTACTTGTTAATTGCAATACTGTATTAGGCATGACCTGTAATATTTTGTATAGTTGGTTGAATATATACTTCACGCCTTTAATCCCAAAGAGGGGTAGGCAGAGGCACTTGCTAAAACAAGTACCCACGGTAGAGTAGTTTTGTATAGTTGGTTGAAATAAATAAATAAATAAAAAAAAACGTAATCGTGATCGAGCAAAAATACGAGAATTGCACTACTGGTGTGTGTGTGTGTCTGAATATAACTCATTTGACATTAGTCTGGTGATCTGGGTACCAAGTCTGGTACACTCTCGCGTTGCAGTTGCATCGATCTGACATTCGTAGCGGCAAACGATTTGCTTCTGTTTTAATACGGACTACGGTGAAATGAAAGTAAAGAAATCAGGTTTTATGTTATTCTAGTATTGAGAGCGTCTGTGGTCCAGTTGGTCGGATACTTGACTTGTAACCGGGAGGTCGCGGATTCGAGACCGGCTAGTGAACGTGTACCAATGGAACTCTTTTTCAGAGCCTATGTAAGCAACGCAACGTTCGTACGGTGAAGGACAACATCGTGATGAAACCTCCACACCCGTGTGGTGGCTCCAACCCTATAACGGCGATGGGCTCACACCCTGTCACGTTGGGTTAAAATATGCTTGGTCAACCGTGGGCATTTGTATGCCGGTTGTTATGTAGATATGACTGTACTGCCTTCAATAAGAGAAAAGGTGCAATTCTTTTCTTTGAGAGCAGAATAATGACCCTTATGTAGTCCTAAAGCTCAATTAGATTAAACACATATTCCCATGAAAGCAGTGTCACTTTACGACTTTCCTTCGTATGACAGTAAATAGTAGATTTTGACAGAAATACACTTAACGTATTTTAATCCCAAAGTCGAGTAGGCAGACGCACTTGCTAAGGTTAAACCGTGGTACATTAAGCGTATTTAATCCTCTGTCGACGGTCCTATTACGATAATTATGTTTTCATTCAACTTTAATAGTTGATTATGTATTGTTCAGTTAAACAATTGTACTATTAGACATTCTAAACTTGGTTATTGACAAGCGATTTGAATAAGTATATCGAATAAAAACTTGATAGCGGTAGATAAAATTACCTGCAATATAACAACGTTTGTTCTGTGGGGATATTTTGTAAACCTTTTTTTATTTATTAAAAACAAGCGTTTGACCACCATCCTGTCTGATGTTAAGCAGCTAGGTGGCGAAACTGGGATGGAGCACTTTATTAGTTACCGATTCGAAATTGTTCTGAATCTGAATGAAAACATTCATTTGTATAAGCGGAATTACTAAATTTCGTTTCTCATTATCTTAAATGACGTGTTATGTGTATATCTACACAGAGCTTAAGAACGCAGCGCAAATAATCTCCGCCGAATATAAATTCGAGACTCAGGTGTGCACAACCATTTCACAATACGAAAATTCCTGTCCGAGACTATTACATTGCCTCTGTGAGCACATAATAAAGCTCACGCGCCACTGCCGCCGCCGACGGACTTATCATCGAGTTATTATCAGACAAGATCTCGTGGTCACGACTTGCGAACTTGCCCAGTGCACGTAGCATCGGCTGTCCAAGACATGTAAAGTTTTGCACGACTTCTAACGTTTCACTTGTTGTAACAGTAAATGTGTGGTAACAACTCGACGTTCGGAAGTCCTTGTTAGGATTAACGGTCGGTTGTTGTTAGAATAACGGATGACTGGAAATAGAATTTGCACGACTTTTTCGTTTCACTTGTACCATAAATGTAACTAGTCGATTTGACTGTATCAATGAATATACTATTTATTGCACGCTGCACATTATAAAACGTGTAAAATTGAAAACGGTAATATTGCAAAAATCGACCTAATCGCTCAAAGCGATTCTTCCAGGTAAACTTTGACCCGGAACTTGGCCCTTCGAGCTTATAGAATATCATCGTCATCGGCAGATGACGTCTTCTGCTAGAGGAAACCCTCCCCCAATGATTTCATAATAATATGAGGGGAAATGGTAATAATCGCCACGCATGGGTTGGCGATCGCAGTGGTGGCTTAATCACAGAGAGCGCTGCCGCCCGGTTTCTGGAGAGTTACCTCGGTTGCCTCTCATGACGCCCACTACGGGAAAAGTTCGACTGGGATGGTGACACATGTACTCATCGTCACCACAAGGCTATCCTTACTAATATTATAAATCGGAAAGTGAGTTTGTTTGTTCCGCTTTCACGCCGTAACTACTGAACCGATTGCTTTGAAATTTTGCATACGTAAAGTTAGAAGTCTTGATTAAATAATAGGGTACTTTTTTCCCGAAAAAAAAATGATATTCCCGAGGGAAACTTAGATTTTTCCGTAGGAATGATAAGTTTTCTTATACCGTAATACAACCGAAGTGCACGCGGGCGAAGCCGCGGGCGGAAAGCTAGATACAAAATATCGAAACCCGTGATTTCTACCAACGGATTTTGTATGTACGAAGTAAAAACTTACGGAATAAGGTTTAGAAACGGAAGCGGAACCAGAATAGAGATACAGTCTCTATCAGTAGCTTTAAAAATATTTACAGGTAAGAATGCACTGGAGTCTTGTGAAGTTTCTGTTACACATAACTGCACTTAGTAGATACTTCGCAAGCTATGCCCGAATATGTAACAATTGGGCACAATTCACGTAATAGAAAATTATTTCGCGTAAAAGTTCCAGCTCGAATCGAGATACGTGAATCGCAGCGCCATAGGTCACGGCTCAGTACAATGATCTGGAATTTAGAGCGGACCAAATATGTATGTATGAAACTATTGCGAAATTCAATATAGCGCTATGTTTGCTATCGACTTGCGGTTTTGTTTGAACTGCCAAATAGATACTTGTCGATAAAAGTACTTAGTTGCTTACTTAAAGTTACGTAGGTATTAACAGGAATTCTAAAGTTGCAATTTATCGAGCCTTAAACATAGAAGTGCTTTTTTTTTCACTGAACATCAGTGTGAAATATTGCTAAACAATTTTTATAGGCGTCGACTGTGTGACATTTTAGAAAAGCCGATCGACTAACTAACTGCTTTACTCATAAAAATCCATATTTACGCCATATTTGGTTATCGATATTGCTTTAAGCGTTCCACGTTACGAAACTATGGTCGTACACTGGTGTAATTAAAAAAAAAAGAACCGCATTTATGAACAACCTTCACGGTCGAATCCTCGTTAAAGAGTTCAACCGGCCAGTAGTGCAATTCTCGTATTTTTGCCCGACCACGATTACGTTTTGGTTTAGCTTACGCTCGAGTTTAGTCGATTTCGAAAATTACCAGAATACCGTTTGTTTGAGAAGAGTAATTTTAGTTTGTTTGTTTACGAGAATACGCTTTGACGATTCAGAGCCGTGTGACGTACTATTGAAATTCGATAGTAACACGAGAACGATAACAAGAGAGCTTGGACTAAGTTGAGACTTTTTTAGTATCGACGAAAATACGAGAATTGCACTACAGGTTTACTTCGACGCGCGAAGTTTTCACCATTTCGACGCCATTACTGGCCGGTGTGTGTGTGGAAAACCATGCAACTGCAAGGCCACTCTCGCTTTCGAACTGCGTACGCGCATACCAACACTAAGGCCCATATTCTGAATGCTTATGTAATGCTTGTGATACATTTGTCTCTTTTTGGCACTTGCAATTAGAGTCAGACGAAGCATATAACTTGGCTTAGTTCACGTTTCCACCCCCGAATATAGTAGGTACACTGTTTAAGTAACGCTTGTCCCCCTCCAATAGTGTTTGTGTAAAAGAGACAACTAATAGTCGAGCACCACTGATTTTCCTTTCAGAATACTAGCCTTAGACCTCTTGCAATCTCAGCCTTTATAACGTTGACAATAAAGGAGGTAGTTCAATGAATATGGTACCTAAATTATGTTATGAAACCGCTCTATAATAAAAAAATGGTTATGAAACTACAACAATAATATTTATTTTATATGTGCAAGGTTTTGAACGTGAAAATAAATGCAGTAGTATTTCTTCCAATTCCAAGACGGAAAAAAGGGTGTGAGAGAGAAAGTCGTTTGTGTTTATTACAATGAAGCTTTTTGCGTATATAAATGGACTGTGATTTGTTCTTAATAAAATGAATTCCAGAATTGAAAAATGACTATAACAAATGCTGAACAGATCACAATTGGAATTAATTCTGAATACCAATTTTCAGGTTCCAAGATATCTAAGCCCTATAATTCCTAAGGTTCATGAATACGATTATAAAAAAAAAACTATGATTTTTGTTAATTAAAACTTAGGTACATACATTAATCTCTAACGTTAGGTCTCTCTAGTATTATGCATTAAGATATTACGGTACATAAGTATACGAAGAAATATTATACGTTTTATTTTTCAAAACGCTCTGTTGAAAACCTTGAAACGTCGCATTAGTAACAATAGTATCAAATTTAGTCTAGGTCAAGAAATGAGTAACTACCGACTTAATACAGACGAGGAGGGTTATATTAAAGTATTAAGTGGCATTATTCAACTCTGTGTTCACTGAAGTGTTATTTAATAGAAATGACCTTAAATTACTTGATCTAGATATCCAAAGAAGAAAATGCACAGTTGTAATGTCAGGGTTTTCAATATTTTGTTTGTACAGTAGCGACCTCTAGTTGACCTAGACGGAATTACTATAAAATGATCTGGTACAGATTAGTTCAAGCTCCAAGCAAATCAGCTCAAGGAAAAATTGTAAATTAGATCGCTCTATCCTTCAATTTTCCTATTTTGATGTTAATGTATGAATATACAAATACTTAACACTTTAAATGTCTTATTTATTCGTTATGCGAGGTCTCTTATTGGTAATAAAATAAATTTTGAAACCGTATACATAAAAAACATAATTTAATCCCCTTAATCCCTTCCATAGGCATAGAAATCGCTATGAGGAGATGGAGGTGGATACGTCACACAACGCTAAGAGGAAGGAAGAATAATGTCGGTATCGCTTTCAACGTTCCCCAAACGACAAGAGAGCCAGAAGCCGTCCTGTTTAAACATGGCGCCGAACATACGAGAGTGAACTGCTCGCAGGAGTGAGCTGGAGCGAGTCCTGCCTTAAGACAGGAAGGCGTGGCGTGATCTTGTCAAGGTCCTCTGCTGTACCCTACATTTTAAATTAACGGCCGCACAATATAACCGTACTATTGAGACTTGTTCCAGCCTAAAACATGCATCTACAAAAAACAATTCATGAACAAAATTACTCATAGTGTTTCGTCAAACAATATTTACTTTTTTACAGCTATAGTTATAATATAATTTCTAAATAAATAGCTTAAACCGTTACATAGAATCGAACGGCGTGATTCAATTTTAATAACATCACTATCTTTTTTCCTGATCTCCGGCGCATTAGGTTTCAAAACCCAGCTTTCCTCATGTCTTCGCGTATCTGCTCTATACTGGCCGTAAGGTGAACTGTTCAAGAAAACAAATGTAACATTTAAAAATATATTTTATTTATTTATTAATGTTTATGTTTTTTATTATGAATTATTTATTGGCCGTATATGTTTACTATAAACAAAATGGAATTTACATGATAGACAAAAGGTGTGTAGTTCAGTAAGCTTCAGTAAATTAGGTATGAATAGTATTTTGAAGAACAATATTTTAAATAATACGTCATAGGAGATCTGGTACATACATAATTATATTCCTCAGATGGGAACAGAGCTAATTCCCTACGTACTTAGAACTACTTTTGAAGAGATATATTAGGTTAATCACTTTTATATCTTGATAAAAAAAACAATCACCAAAGTATATCAATGTAATATGCAAACCATAGTTCATTGTGTGTGATTGGATACGTAACGGTTGGCTTCATAATATAGATAGGCTATAAATTATAAATATACAATACTCAGAACAGCCAATATGTCAACAGTGGAAACAAATGAAAAAAAAACTCTCAAAGAAGTCAATTGACGTCAATAATACAGTTGACTACCACAAATTACGCATTATCCGCGATGCGTTACGTTGACGCAATGTAATTGAGAAACTCATATTATAAGAACTCCTCATATATGCGAAGGGTCAAGAAAATCTGGTTTATCCATACGCCAGTTGCATGCGCAACTTTAGCAGAGCCAATGAACTACAGTACATCTATCTATCAAACTAATCGAGAACATTTCACTTGAACTTTCTAACTCAACTAAACGTACCACATGACGGAAACTTACTAAGTGTCTAACTGACGATGTCCCCGCTGTACTGTTCGGTCGTTTGACTGATTGATTGATTTATCAACCTCATGTAGAAAAAAAATGGAATATTTGTTTTTCGTCATGCCGACGAATTACAAAACATACAGTTAGTTGGTGTTAGTAACCTCAGGGCGGATGTTGGGCGTGACGCTGCACTGTACGTTGTGGGCTAACACTTCCTGGGACATTTTGTAAACAAATGTTCTAAGTTAGTGTTTAACCCTAAAGTGCATTGATCAGAATGTATGAATGATTAATGATTATCACATACTGTATATACCAATTGGACGTAATTACACAGAAAGGACTCAATCCACACTTTGCCCGAAATTGAGTTAGCTATACCAGGGTGCTAAGTTAAGACATATCCGTCATATAAAAAAACATTTACACGAAAAATTTTACTACAACCTATTTGTTGCCTGGTGGAAATATTGTCAATCTAATATAGAAGTCGTGTGGTGACGGCGAATAGAATACATGTGTCACCAACCCAGCTCAACATTTCCTGCCTGCGGTAAGAGGTGACTGAGGAAACTCTCCAGAGGAAGGGCAGCAGTGCAAAATATTAAACCACAACACCACTAGGATCGCTAACCCGCCTGCCAAGCGTGACGATTATTGGCATTTCCCCCCAATTGGTCATGGTAATCTTTGGGGGAGGCCGTCGTCCTGCAGTGCACATCATGATGAATATAGAAGAAGAAAACAAAAAACGCTTTATAAGGATATCTAAATTATAAAATTTGATTGTTAGTTTTAGACACTGTTTTAACATGCTTCGGTGGTTTGGGCATATGGAGAGAATGGATGAAAGTCGATTGACGAAAGAGATTTATATGGGTGATGTAATGGACCGGGTGAGTAGAGGTCGCCCCAGAAAGACATACATTGACCAGATTGGTGATGTCCTGGCGGAAGGTGGCGTGGAAAGTACTCAAAACCGAAGGTCATGTATGAATAGATGTGTGAATGTAGATGAAGCCAAAATGGTTTGTCAGGACCGTGACAATTGGAGATCTGTAGTCTTTGCCTACCCCTCTGGGAGACAGGCGTGAAGTGTATGTATGTTTGTATTAGGCTAATCACGGGAATACATTCACAAAAATAAATCGTCTATACAATATATTTAACCCAACATGATTATCATAATCATGTTGGGCAATGTCATACATAAAAGTAATGGCTCCCATACCTTTTGGTAAGTGGATTCTCTTAATCCTTATTTGCGTTACCATAATGTACACGCAATGTCGCAAGTCAGAATCCAGCGATGTTGTTCTGATATTGCAATCGATGCATCGAATGATCGACGATTATTATGATCGATTACCACTAAGTAGTATTACTAAGAGCTGGGTGGCCGAAGTTACGGATATTGCAAAATACATTATAATGTTATCAAAAATATCTATACTGTATGATTTTGTCATAGAACCTACACAATGTAATGTAGATGGCATCACCGACATTCACGATTGTAAGAAAAATATACTCTATAAATATGGGGACAGTTATTAATATGGCAAAAACAAGATACAAAGGGCACGGATGATAAAGTACATTGTACTTATTTTTATTGAATAACTAATGGTTCTGACGGACGTTGTCCTTTTGTTTTTTACGTGGGGGAATCCTCATGGACACCCCGCCGCCATGGGGATAGCGAACGGGGTAGTGTCGGACTCTTAACGACTAAACCCCCACGATGACCTCCGTGTCGCGATCAGGGCGGGTCCCGGGAGTAACCGGAGGAATTGACGGACGTTGTCTTATATTAACTATTAATATAGGACAACCTCCTTTAGCATAACCTCCAGGATGGCCTGTGTCGAGCAGTTGATGCCAATTTATTTTTCATAAGAACCTTCTGCTCTCATTTTATAAATGAGCACAGCAAAACAAGAATTAACGAAATCGGGAGTTATGCTATTACCAACACATTTTTCGATTCATTTTTATGTTATAGACTAGATGAGCCAGCAAACATTGTTTTGCCAATACATATTATTAATAATGTTTCTTTGATATTGTATGCATGTACTACACATGTAAACCTTCCTCAAGAATTCAATCAACTAAAGAAAACAGCATCAAAATCCTTACTTTTAAATATCTAAGCATGCATATATAAGCATGTTTTATACTATGTACTGACAGTGCAGAAACGCGTAAAAATAAACCAAAATAGTTTTCGATTAAAAGTTATTGTTTAATAAATATTCTCAAGTATCCAATCACTGTAACATTTACTCGAAATTATTTGACATTTTACGTATTGCTTGAAAGGAATAAATACCTTAGTTTATGTACGAATATATACAAGTATACAAGCTGTCTCGGTAAACATTTCATTTGCTGCAGGAAGTCGCTTTTGTACCCCGTACATTGGAAGAAATACACCTTTTAAACCTTCCCTGGATTTCCACGTGTAATTCAAGACAAAAATTAGCCAAATCGGTCAAGCCGTTCTCGAGTTTTAGCGAGACTAACGAACATCAATTCATTTTTATATAGACACATCAAAAGTGTCTAGGAATCGAGAACATTTTTAACTCTAAAAAAATCTAATTCATTTAAATCAAATTTAATCTTCTGGATTGGTCTCCTACCTAATTCCCCATCATCATCAATGACTTACCACCACATTTTGAATAAATTCAGTTTTTATAAAATATATTCTTGATTGCATTCTTTTAAAATGTACTTGATCCCTAGACACTTTTGTTGTATGTATATAGAGGTAGATATAAAGGCAGTAGGTACGACACATTGAAATAACCATTGTTAAAATTAATTGAATACTTGTAATGCGAGCAATCTACGAATCTCACTGTACTTAGTGGCTTGTAATTTTCGTAACAATATAAATTAATTCCATGCTAATTAATTGTTAGTAACTTAGCATTAATTTACGAATTTCTATAGCCTATGTGGAATGTTTCGTATCGCTACATTGAAATCTGTTGCTGCTTGGCTTTATTATTGCCGAGTTTAATTAATGATTGTACTGTCAGATACACATACATTCTTTACTTCAGATAGGCAGTAGATAGCATATCTTTTTAGGTACATGCACTAAATAAATAATAATGACTAGGAATAATCTGTAAAATCTGTCAATTTTAACTAACAGACCCGACAGAAGTTGCCCTGTCTTTTCTTCCGTAAGACATCTTCCTCCGGACATTAATGAGCACAACAAAAAAAGAATTGCAGATATCGGTCCAGCTGTTCTTGAGTTCGGCGCTTAACCGTTTCGTTCGCGTAAATGGAATATGCACCTGCACCCCTAACAAAGCGATCCAAGAAAGACATATTCAATGTGTGACATAGTAGCCAATCATCACCAGCCCATACTTATCCACTGCTGGACATAGGCCTCTCCAATTGCACGCCACTGTGATCTGTTTTCGGCTTCTCGCATCCAGCTTTTGCCAGCCATCTTGCGTATATCGTCAGTCCACCTTGCCTGAGGGCGTTCTACACTCTGTTTGCCGAGACGCGGTCTCCACTCGAAAACTCGTTTTCTCCAACGGTCATCGGTTCTATGGCTAATAGTCAATCACAGCGCGTATTTGTTCTATGTCCTGTATTTCTTGACGCGCTTGCTTGAGCTACTGGTATGGTATTGGCATACACTTCACGCCTGTCTCCCAGAGGGGTAGGCAGAGACTACAGATCTCCATTTGTCACGGTCCTGACATACCCCTTTCGCTTCATCTACATCCATACATCTTTTCATACATGACCTCCGGTTTCGAGTACTTTTCACGCCACCGTCGGCCAGGACATCACCAATCTGGTCTGTATATGTCCTTCTGGGGCGACCTCTACTCACTCGGCCTATTACATCACCCATATAAATCTCTTTCGTCAATCGACTTTCATCCATTCTCTCTATTTGCAAAAAACATATGGCATTACATATTGTATTGAATACATGAAAACCTCATTTTCATCCAAAAATATAAATACGCAGTGAAGTAACAAAGTGGCAGCCAGTGTATTGCTAACTTTATGCCACGTACTGCTGTTGAGCAACGTCCACGTTTGATAGGTTCATCGCAACCTCAATCGGTTCAGTGATTCGTCGGTATTCCTGCGCCAGCGCTGACTTGCAGCCTGCGAACCGTCTGACACGCCACCCGCCGCGCCTATTTACCAAACGACCATAGGCACGAGTTTAAAGAACCACGACCTCACTATGTGACCCCATGTTATGTAATAAATACTAAAAAATACTTAATCTAAAACAAACGTTGCAAGTCACTGCGGGGTTTTTATTTACGAAACCCGCGGCCATTGACTTTTTAATGCAGTTTGATTACTTTTTATCTCGCTGATGTATGTATGAAGATGTTTAGATTTATAGTGTTGTGTCTTATTGTTTAATCACCCTTAAGATATTAATTAATTAAGGTGGACTGAAGATATGGACAAGATGGCTGGCAGGAGCTGGATGCGAGAAGCCGAAACCAGATTACAGTGGCGTGCAGTTGGAGAGGCCTATGTCCAGCAGTGGACAAATATGTGATGATGATGATGTTGATAATGAAAATATTAATGACTCGCAAATCAAGCGCTGCTGAAATGGATTAAGTAGGCTCTACTGAAACAGTACATTTCTGTTTAAAATAACATTTCCGGATCATCCAGTATTATAATAGCATCCTGTATAATAATATAAGTGGAATCAATCGACACATACAAACCACGCTGAATAAACATCGCATTCAAACGAATGTCGCAATAAATGTATGAATAACAACGCAAATAAAGACTTGATTGACGTAAACAGGAAAAATACAACGAAAAGTTCTTCACAGATAATTTGTAATAGCACAACAGGGGCTTATTAATTTTTGATAGTATTATTCAACGAGGTCGCGGAACTGATGCATCGAACATAATCGTATTATATGGTTATTATACAAAACAAGTACTATTAAAGCGACCTCGACTTTTTTTATAGTATCTAGTAGTTTTTTGCCGGAACACTGCCCCTTTTTACCCTATTAAAAATGAATAGTACGTACAGAAGAACTTAAAATATCAATAAATTGTGGCACGTGGGTACACACATCAGAAATATAAACATTTTCAAGGGATCAAGAACATTATTAGCTCTAAAAAAATTTAATTAAATCAAATCGAATCTTCTGGATTGGTCTCCTACCTAATTCCCCATGCCTGTATCAGTGACATATCACCACATTTTGAATAAATTATGAATGAATTAAGTTTTTGTAAAATATAATCTTGATTGGAATCTTCTAAAATGTACTTGATCCCTGGACACTTTTGATGTGTGTAATTCACCCACAGACTACCTTTACTCACAAGTGTTGCCAAAAATTCGATAGTTTTACTATCGATTGTTGAACGTCAAAAATATGCACTCAATCGATAGTATCGATACTATTGAGCGGCAATACTACTTATCAAAGTAAATAGATGGTCACTTACGGTGTTTTGAAAAAAAAAAAAAGACTTTGTAGATTAGTGGTGAGGCAAAAAAAAAGGTTTTTTGGATAAATTTGTTTTTCTCATGTTGACGTCTAATTCAGAACTAGAGTGATAACATACTTAATATAGAACAGTTCCATTGTTCATATATTATTGTTATACTTACCTACCTTTTCAGGTATTAGAAACAGATATTTTTCATCTTTACAAAAGAATCCTTACTTGTATATGACGTATTAATTCGTAAATGCCGTTCTCATACCTGAAACAAAAAATGGCGTATCGTCAATATACATTTGTAAATACATCTTAATTGTATCCCCAACGCATATGGAAGAAGTTATACATTTCAATAATAATTTCAGTTTATTTTTCTCCATAACAATAATGCCATTAATCGTGCAAGTGTTATGATAATTCACGATAAATGTCACGTTTATTATAAACGCAAACATTGTGTAAGGAATTTCATTGTCATGGTGTAACGAAAACTCATAAATTCATACTTAAGTGCTTCATCTGTCAGTTCATTGCATATCCTTTGAGAAAAAATCATCAGAAATCTCGTTTAGTGTACCTGCGTTAAACCTGCCATATAAACATGGAGTTGCAGACAAATAAGCATATATTTTGCCTTAATAAAAATAACTGCAGATATATCGGTTTTCAGAAGAAATCAAGTAAGTACAAAGCAATAGAAATACTTATAAATACTAAATTCAAAGAAGTGCTAAAGATTACTTTAACATTCATAACGTGCAGTTCTCGTAACGGTTTCGAGACACATTTTAGTTACCAAGAAAATAAAACCGTAAGGCTGTCTTTAAACACAGTTTTTTTGGCTAGGTCAGTTTACAATACAAAATTTATACCAACGAGAGAAATACTCCGAAATGCACCATGAACTGAAAACTATTGTACACTACTACTGACCCGGCAAACGTTGTTTTGCTAATATATATTATAAATTCCGGGATAAAAATTAGGCAAAATGTTATTCCAGTGTATAAGGTATCTGCGTGACAAATATCAACCAAATCTATCCAGCCGTTGTGACGTGATTCGCGGACAAACAGACAGACAGACAGACATTTTTTCCAAAAATATGCGGCTTCAGTAACGGCAACTTGATATACTCCAATGGTTTTCTCGTAAAATTAATCAATGTACAGTTTTGGACCCCGAACAGTTTTATTATAGTAGATAGATAGATTAGTATTTTCAATTCTATTTTAAAATATGTTTCAAAATCACTGCACCCGTGAGTCATTTAAAGAAGACAATTTGGCGGTCTTAAGGATTAATGAGTCTCATTTATAATACCTCCTTAGTGAGGATTGAAACGTGATGGATGCCTCACAAACTATTAATTAATTACGGAATTCAGTAGAAAAATAAAAATCTGTCATTTGATACTTCACCGTGAATCTATTTATCATGACAGAAATATGATCAAAGAAATGTCACCAAAATCGTCCTATTAGATCCACAAATCCTTAATAGGTCGCGTTTTACGTCTTGTATCGTCTTAGAAGATACAGTACCATCCTTTTTACGTTCAAGACCAGCAAAGTACTAAAGCAACAGACAGAAGAACAAACGAAGCCACTGAGATAAACTAGGCCCAGATGTCATTGAGATACCACCAGCAATTGTTCACAGAGTCTTTGGATGAGTCTAACAATGGCCATACGAGCATTGTACTGTCCGCTTAAATAATACTAGAGGAAGCACGGGCCATACGTCTTCAGCCTTGGCAAATGAATAGACCCTAGATGATGTACTGATCGATGACGCCTTTCGCGCAATTGTAATTGAACAAGTACTTGATAATTTTGAATGAAAACAATCTTAAACGAAGGTGGAAGCAGCTACATCCGTTCTGAATTTTTCATGGTTCACACAATAGCTCGTTAGGTGCAAGTCGAAATGTTAGATAATGTTAGAGCCGAAGACTGCGCGGCCACAGGTGCTGGTGCCTCTTAAAATACAGCTCCATTAAGACCAAGGCAATTTAACGCACTACTTACAATGAAAAGAGAAGAGCCAATTCTGATGCAAGATGTTGTTTTTGTTCGGAACGTTTATTATTTGAATTGCTTAGAAGATAACAATAATTTTTGTTATAAAAAACAACGTCGAAGCTTTGTTCGTCTCGACATTTTTTTCAGCGAATTATGCAATTTTGTTTGATGTTCCTAACAACTATATTATTGAATGTTGATTTTTGTCGGCGTCGCTACAACGAGTTGGGATGAAAATCACGACAAAAAGTTGTGAGAATTCAAAGATAGTAGTGAACGTTTTCTAACAAGAAGAGATGATTGCGAAAGCGCTCGGTGCTAATTCTTGTTGTCAAACAAAATGTTATAACACTTGACACGTTCAAGTAATGATAGTGGTTTGTGTTATGATTTATTACCATTACTCTTGTAATTACGATTGGTCTTATTCATCTTTTGTTCCATCGAATAGACACTGTTACATGCGATACACTTATTACATTCACTGTTCACTTTTAGTAATTGATAACACCTCTTACATTTATATCCTCTTCATTGATATCTCTTTTTTAATTTGAACACAAACAAAAGTAAGAGTTACTAATACACTGTGGCTAATGGTGATAGCTGTGAAACCGAATCGTCGTGTTGCATCACCAATATATTCCGTGACTAAGTTATTGAAGCATAAATAAATAATGTATTCATTGACGAATTAATTAAGCCTACGATTGATTCCACTGATCCTTGATGTCAACCTTCGTGGGGCATCAGAAGTCATATACATATATAATGTGATCACTAGAATCATAAATCACCACTTTTGTAATAAAGTTTTAGTAGGTTTTTTTATCAAAACTTTGTATGTCTAAGTTTTTGATCGAAACTATTATGTTATATTCTGTAGTAAGATACTTTAAAACCAATTCCAAAATAGTGTTTATCTGTGATACGAAAAGTCTTTTTAAATTCGCATAAGTCAACTTATCATATTCGGCAATTTTGAGTACTCTTATAGAATTCCTATATTTTACATCACCAAGCTTTTCGGTCATATCCTCCTAATTTTCTACATCAACGTCTTCATCACTAGCAACTACATAATATTACACCATACTCGGACCATGTCAGAAAACAGCAGGGAATAATTGATAGGAATTTATACTCATTTTATCAATAATGTTACTGTTAGAAATTCTATAACCAGTTATCTCATCACGGCCTTGTCTTTCGTCATACGACAAAATACGTTTGGAAGCACATTATGATCACGATTCCTTGTTCATGTTCACGAACGAAATGCAAGTAACTGTCTATTCTGGCGTCATACGAAGAAAGGGCGTAACACTGTATTTATTTTCATGGGAATATACGCTTTATTAGTTCGGATTAGGTTAGTAATAGAGCTTATACTCCCATGCAAGTGAATAATACGTTACGCCTTTCTTTCGTATGACGGGAGTATTGTAGTTGATGGTATTAACATTTTATACATAATAGGACTTTATGATTGTGATTCGTAACCCTGACAGTGAATTGAAATAACAGTAGAAGTTCTATTGGGTCTGGGTCAGATTCAGTTAAGAAAAGTATTCTTGGACATCAAACACGGCTAAGTTGAGAAACCTCCTATTTTTGAAGTCTCTTAAATATCCATACTATTTGTACATATAAACCCTGAACTATATGTGTGTGTACTTTGCGTCTTTGTAATGTGATCAAAATAAATTGTCCAACAGAATCTATTAAAAATCTAAGTCATATTTGGAATATAACTTAGATCTTAGACCCGAATCTTTCTAATCCAAATTGTCCAATTAAAAGTTTGAGCTACATACAAAAACCAATGATTGCAACAAGTAACCGAGACAGTTATAACAATAAACTACAAAATGCACCATAAAATATACACAATTACAAGCAATAGCGAGCAAACTATTTCGTAGAAACTGTAAAATCACTGGAATACCAATTTAATTTAATTAAAAGTCAATGTCCCTGACATAGTATACAGTGTTCCAAGTAAGCACTTTGTTATTACCTAATGAATATTGTTCGCCAATGGCGCAAGCGTGTGAACTACGTACGAGCCATGTGTATGACTGTAGACAGCGTACAGCTAATTGAACCAACCAATTAACAACTGATCTATAATACAACGTAAGAATGCACATACAGTACAATTTCGTTTACAAAACTAAGGAACAACTTAATATTACTGTCGTCAATAGTTGAACTAATTGGAAACAATCAATATTGTTCCTTGAGGTACTTAGGTTTCAATCAAAGTTTTCTTACAATGAGAGAAATATTTGCACATGCATTTCGGTATAATTCTGCCTTTATAATCGAAAGAACTCAAACAATGCTACGTGCAAATGTTATTTGTTTCTCTTGACAATATAACAATGCGTTTATCTACTAGTTAGTACCTACTATAATTATGCCACAATACATACTTAGAGGTAGTCTACAAATTATTTACATAGAAATGACGTCACAGGAGAAGTTGAGAAGTTTTCTATGGATTAAAAATCGGTAAAAGATCTTAATTGTAAATGGTAGCCGCCTGACCTCGTTATAGTTAATAAAACAAAGACTTGTATCAATGTAAAGGTTAAATTCAAATTATCATGTTAATTGTTTTTTATCTGACAAAACTTATCTCCATAGTACCATTTCGTATTTACCAAATAAATCGTTATCCTTGATCTTTAAAAAAGTTTCGTTATTTATGCATCTAAAAATGTTGTTGATACAATTTGAGTAGATGTATCTCAATGTTTGTGGACATATTTTTAATGGCATTACTATTAATGGTATGGACAAAACAAACCATACTTAAATACATGAAGACACGGCCACAAAATCCAGCCATGTGTCCAAACGTATAGAAACACAATCCTAGGTTTCTACTGACCTAACCACGGTAACGCAAATACCCCTAAGGTTTTTTTTACGTCATTTATTAGAAAGGTCGAACAGAACAATATGATACTCCTAAATTACTACAGGACCCTGATAAACCTTTCTGCCAACACGCATAACCTAAATAATCACGAATTGCAGTCTAGTAAGTGACCAAGTACAATATTATTAGAATAAGTGCATTCCCTCTAATTTCTTTATGGAAAGAATTTATTATTATTATTATAGTGAGGAATGTTAATAATTTTATAAAAAGCATGATTTCACTTTCATCGTCATCAGCAATTTTAAATAGATCTAGTTAAATATTCCGTTCATAATCATCAGCTCGACTGGTTTCTGCATCGTCAATTTCTAGTGCCAAAATTAAGCAATTCATTTTTCACTTCTAGCATCTAGCATTAGTTGAACTTTCTACGAAAAGAAAACTTTATTCGTCCACCGAGACTCTGTGTTTATCTTCCAAACAACTTGTATTGGTATAATCGTTTGATCACATCTGGCCGAAGTTCAATGTCTTGATCGGATGTCGCGGAGAGTGAAAGTCCCCGGCGGCCTTGCCCCATCACGTACAAGCGGCCAAGTTGAAGACGCCACCGTCGCTAATAAGATTGTAGAGGCACGAGTGAATTTTGAATTGGCCGGGTGATGTTGTGGTTCGCGGTCGATATTACGGATATGAATCGAGTCGTTTGTATGGTTGCACTTGTAATGCTCATGCATTGTTATTCTAGTTTTGTTTATGTTGACGATTTGTTTAATAGTACGTATTATGTAAGTATCGTTGTATTACGTTTCTAATGTAAAACAATCGTAATTTCTGAGGATTTACTTCTTTTTTGTTTATTTACTGCTTTTTCTTTAATAGCAAACCTAATTTCGCAGTAGTTTCATTTACTTACCAAATCAGTTTTAATTTTATATATGAAAAATATTTCCATGACAATGCCGGTATAATAATTCAGCTGAATCGTAATTGTAAATAGCCAGTAAAAGACACAAGATCGTATTTCAAAGTACCTACAAGAAGTATTCAAAGGCTGATTAGAAGTCTTTTGTTTATTCTTAGGGATTTTTTTGCTGGTGTTAAGCAGAGATATGGTCTATGATGGACTTGAATATACTTAAAACAGATCGGCGTAGATCTCAGGGAGTTTCAAACCAAAATGAAATACGTTTGCAATTTCTACAGGGAACCAGACTACGGGATCATGATGATGACGATGACTGCCACAATGTCCGGGGGGCTGCGGAACGACGGAGCGGCGGCGGCGGCTGCTTGACAAATCCGTAACTAGCTATTAGATCCAACTCTTGGCAAACCGCAACTTGGAGTTGTTGAGAACTGGCCATTAACCACAATTTGCTGGTTACCAAACATTGCGAAAAGACTATTGTGGTCACCAAAAGCTTTTGTATCTCCACGCTGCTTTGATTCAGTCTGTTTGATTGAGGAAGTTGATATTGTTTCGTCTGTATTTGCAGTTTCATTTCTTTGAAGCAACGCCTCATCGTGATCTTCAAATTTATATTGTTCTGATACAAAATCTTAGGTACATTATTTGTCCACATTACGACACATAATAATTTGTAAGCTGGCAATTTTCATCTATTGTTGTCATTGCAACGAAACGCACACAAAAGCCTTCAAAATACATTACAGCAATTGTCTTTGTTATCAAAATCCGATTTATAAATAGTAACAGTGACTAGGAACTGAAAAAGTACTCTTGCAAGTTGGAACGTCATCGTAAGGTTGTTGGGCCAACTAGGTATGTGGAGTCACAAATATTCCTTCCCGGTTGAACAACTTCGCTGCAATAAATACCTTGTTTCAATCCATATCATTAAGTACACGGATATCTGGTACGAGTATGCGCGGGAATCAATCATTGGGTGCTAAAAAATAATGTTCCCCCGCAGGTAACAATGAGAACAGAGGAATGTAAAAATGTAATTAAACTAATTATTGCAAAGTGATATTTTGCCCGTGTTGGTATCTGGAATGTAATACCACGTTTCTTAGTATAATGATTCGTATTTCGTGGAACATGACGCCACAATAACATTTATAAAATATTGCAAAGAGCAAAAAAACTATATTTCAAGTCGCTTGATTAAGTAAGTAATCTTGACTTATGGAACTGTTGCGTTCTTTTTGCATTCTGGTTTGATGTTTGTTTCAAATGGACAGATCATAAATAGTCTAAGCAGAAAAGAAAATTACGTTGAGATATTTTTCTTCACTTAATTATTATTTAAAACATATTCTATTGAGTTTCATTCTTCGAATCATTAGATCAAAATTAGGAATGAAGACTTCTTATACGTCCTAACAGATTATAAAATATTTTTTGCATCTGAATAAAATGTAGTCTTTTTTCCAAAGTCTGTTTGTTTAGTTTCTTTTTATCTTTTCAATAACTCTCATTAGTTACATTTTAGTTATCATAATAATTAGTTATATCGAACTTTCCTTTATACATTACAACTTGATCGAAAACCTCTACACTCTAATCTAATTTTAAAGAACATGTACCCAACCGGATTTAGCGAGTCATTACAAGATCCTATAACAATCTTAAGCCAGTGTTGTTGTACTTTTTTATTGTTTTGTAAAAGTAGATTGTCGCAACCGGCCTTTGGCACTGACGGATACCGATTGGTCTTATTCCAAAGGATATAAAGACTGGAATGATCTCGTTTCGCAGTCGTGAGTGAACGGGCCGGGTGACCTCGCCCGGCCACGCCCAGTAAATGTTACCATGCGGAAACTGTGTGTACTTTTGCAGACCACTGGTGCAGTGCTGGCGACAGACATGATCCCGGATTATTGCAGCGTACATTACCTGTATGATTATCTTCTACGATTACAAAGAGGCAGTGGAAGTTTGTGACAAGTTTTTCGTTTTGTTATGACACAAAGTTAGTCCTTTCCCTAAGGTGTGAATCGTGATATTATGATGATTCCAGGAGAAATCTTTCTAGCGAATTGAATACGTACCTCAACATGTCTACACTTGAAACGCAATATTTAATGTTTTAAATTAGTCCCATTTTATTTAGTCTGAAGGTCTTCAAGTCGCGGGTGAATAGGTACCTAATGAACAAGTGTGCTCCATCGTACAGCACATCGCTGCTTAACATCAGGCAGGATGGTGGTCAAACGCTTGTTCATAGCAATAAAAAAAAAGTATCTTATATTCAGCTTCGTGATTAATTTTTTTAATCAAATTATTTGGAAGTGAAGGGACTAAATAAAATTAGAATAAAATTAAAACATTAAATATTGCGTTTCAAGTGTCCATTGCGTTCATTCATATCCCTGGATACTTCTGGTCTGTACGAAATTATTGACCTGACAGATTAGTCAGGAAACACAGACTCAGGCAAGTCATTCCACATCCTGACGGTTCGCACTGTGAAAGTAGACGAAAACCGTTTGGTTCGCGTAAATAGTAAATCCATCTGGTATGGATGACGTTTTGCTGTTCTTCTGGTTGTTGTCTTCTGGTTCTATTGTAAAAACGCGATGGGGGTATTAGGTTATGCAACTCCGTAGGACGTCGCTTTATGGTAGACATAGCAGGCTCAGTTCTCCTACTTTAGCATCAAGGGATCGTGTGTGAAATGACCCGGGATTTACGCCTGAGCCAAGAGGTCCATAGACATTTGGACCCCCAGGTATCGAGTGGCCGCCGTAATGTCAGATGTCTCTTGTGCAACGTATACTTAATATTATTTGACCTTTCCGTTTGGATATCGGTACACCGAACCAGTACCAATAAAGTTACGTTTCGTTCGCATCTCGTTATTTACGAGGGAATAATAGGTTGATATTTTTGAAACTAGGTCGAACGTTGTGGGTACACTGTCCACGCTTGTCCTCGCTTTAATTTATACGTTAATGATTTTAGATGTCTTTGAGACTAAATACCTGCATAACACTCTGCCTACTTAACAACTTTTAACATATGTACATACATAATATTGTTTGTATGAGATACGACTGGTTCGATTAGTACAATAATCAGGTAGACATTTTTTCCCCTATGCCGTCTATCCCGGATGCCGTACCAACTTGTGCGTGAATATCCGGGATCTGAAGATGCTTTAATAAAAAAATACACTGCACGCCTATTCATCCCAAAGCATAGGGGTAGGCAGAGGCACTTGCTAAGCAAATGTTTCCAGAGTTGTGTGTATGTACCAGTGCATGGCGTGCACACAATATAGGCAAAAAGACACTGCCTACATTAGTACTTTGGCTAACTGACCTAATATTGCTAGATCTTATCTTGTTGTACTCACGACATAGGATAACGAAGGTCCTGTGTGTTTGTGGGTGAGTAGATAGGTAGGTACCTATACCGTAAAGACAAGTTACCTATACATAAGTGTCAATCCTTGGGGATTACTGCCTACCTTGTCGTAAAAGCCAGTGCACACCACTGGCATGTACCACGGTTTCAATGTTATTATTGATCGTTTAATCATAGTAGTTCTTTTAAAAATTCCTGTCAGATGTAAATTTTATACTATTTGTACCTTGTTTGGTACCAACAAAAAAACTGATCCTCTCTCTAACGACGTCATAGGGGGTAAATCTATAGCCGCTAAATTTGGTATTCTACACACGCATTTTGTTCCACAATATCACGTGATTCAATACGAACACTGTTTCGATATGTATGAAGAAATACATTACATTAGTACACGCCTCGGTTACTGAAGTCGATCCGGGGCTTGTCTTACAACTGAGCAGCCTACCTACTTAACGGATCTGGTTATTAATATAGACTACGTATTTACACCTATCGCATAACAAAATACTAGCTCAACTTCTCGCCTCGGTACGTCAATACTATTAGGCAAGATATTACGCGAATAATTACTGGTAATCCGTACTTAACACGGCCACGAGTGATTTCACAGATGACATGTTATACAACTTTCTTAATTGCTCACTAGATGGCATTATTCTCGGGTATAAACATCTGTCGTACTTGTCAGTCGACTTTGACAGCTTACTAGATTAAATTGGCGTAAAAAATAAGATTTTTGATGAATGATGAATGTCTATGCAATTTGACAAGTAACAAAAGAAGATTTTTTTTTGTTCCCATTAAAAATAAGTACAGGGAATTCCACAGCAGATTTAAATGCCGACCAGCAACCAACCTGTATAAGACAACCTGCACACACGAATTGAACTTGCATCACTGACAGCCAATAACCTGCTAGGGTGTCAACAAAGTGGTTGGGAAATATCCTTCGTCGAAACGATTTCTTTCGGCGACAAAAAAAATTGTCGTACGAACCGCAACATTTTTTTTTCCACCCACAGTCTAGATCACAGCATAACCTACATAACAAAAAAAACTATAGGCTTGCTTATTTCTGTGTGTGTATTAAGCCACATTAAATGGTAGGTCGTTGAAAGTTTTTGACAGCTGACAACGCAATGCGATTTAGTTTGAAATACTTACATAAGGACCTGAAGGTATTGTTCAGTTGGAGAACGGCCGAGTGAGACGACCTTGCTCCGTAGTGGGTGGTATAACGACTTGTTGATATTTCCATTCATCCGCATTGTTCCAAAAGAAATGAGATCATTTTTTCTTAATACGACAAACACAATGCGACGTCAGTGCAAGGTTATATCGCACGGATTATTAGTTCCGTCCGATCGGATCGAACTGTTTACAACTGCGATTTCAAACACCTACTTAAGTAGTAGGTAGTTGATCTATCAGCTGACCTTTCGATATATTTTTTTTTCTGGTGATCCTGTTTCGCGGCACTAAATACAATACTATATCATGTTGGAAACAACTTCCTGTATTCACGAGATCTAGACTTCGGAATTTTAATGTAAACGATCTGTTTATTCTTAATACCTATCAAATTCATTGTTTTTTTTTTCTGTTTTGCACTGACAGGTGGTTTGACATCTATTCGGAGATTGAGAGATAAAGATTAGTTGAATTGTGGTGAAAAAAAGGTTTATAGCAAGGGATAAGCTTAATTATATCGAAACGATAGTGGCCAGTGCATGATAAGAGCCCATTAGGAATTTCACACTAAGCGGGAACACAAGTCTTGTTTAACCTACCTGCACACCCTCTGGTTCTCAGAGTAGTAAAGCAGAGTCGATCTTAGTCTCAAAACTGACAAAATTCATTTTAATCTCAGTCTTGGCAAAAAAATCGTATTCACAGATGAAAAATAATCTCATGTGTGTGGCTCATGTCTCAGTTTTGACTTGAGCCTTCGAATCTGGTTCTCAGGGCGATCTCAACGTAGGTTTGATACCATTTTAATATGTGGCAAGAATTCTTTAAATATCGCCTTGGCGTGCCAAATAATAATTTATTTATTTATTTTCTTTATTGGACAGAATACAGAAGTATACTAGAAATTACAACTGTGGTAAACATGTGTATACAAAATAAGCATATTTCCTAGAAGACCTGTCACTAGGACATTACATTTTATCAGCTTAGGTGATAACAATTAACTGTACATAAGAAAACACGTATAAAAATCATTTAAAGAATACATTAATAGGAATTAGACTGGTGACAAGATTGTGGGCAACCATCATAGTTAGAGTTGGGGAGTGGGAGACTTTAATAAATTCAAACATTTTTGCACATTTATCTTGAACAGGGCTTTATTACAACAATGTATGTCTAGCTGTGAAAAGTGTTGGCTATGTGAGCGACAAATCCTGTGTAGAGGTGCACGGAGGCCTGCATTCGTAACACATGTTGTTGTTGTTGTCGTCCTAAGGCACCCCGCTGGTGCACAGGGCCTCCACAAGTTGTGTACACTCCCTCCTGTCCGCGGCAACCTCCTTGGCGTCACTCCAGCTCAGTGACGTCACGACACATACATAATAACAGTTTATTTGTTTATTTTCCTGAGTGTGGGTTCATAGCTGAAGAATATAGGACTGAACAACTGACAGTAATTGATAAAATATTCACAGTCGTAGCATGAATTTCTGGATTATTGACATCAATATATTACTTAGCACACTAAGATCAAGCTCAGCCGAGAAAACTTACGAAATTGACTCTTAATACAAGACGCACAAGATATATTACTCAGTGAGATCCGAGTTCAGAAAA